>VYZQ01042778.1:4029-17528 GCA_013400655.1 Mystacornis crossleyi
GTACTATACTTAGTCTTAAAAGTCCATTTTGAAGTTCTCAAGTTTGATTTAGAGAAGAAGGCATCACGGAGGAATTAAAGGAAATATTTAGATGATTTCTTCCCTCTGTCCTGCATGATTTAAAATCCATGATTTTATGTTAGTTCTCAGGAAAAAAAAAAAAGGCAAGAAAAATTTTCACAAGTTTCTATTGTTTATTTATTTACCACAAATATTTGGGCTATTAACTTGCAGAAAATCAAAGCTTAAAATGAAATTTGTTTCAGGCTTTTATGTGCAGCTGTTAAGAAAATATAAAAGTAGCTTTTTTTAATAGTCATGCATTTGAGAGGGATGAGAAACTTGGAGGCTACTAGAAACAAGATGACCCGTTCACTTTTTTTTTTTTTAATTTGGTTTTATATAGGTATTTCTTTTATTTTAGAATAATAAGATCATGAGTAGTTGAAAGTAGCCCAAAGCAAAACTTTCCTCTAAGATTTTTATATGACAAAAAACTCAAGTTATTTAAGACATTTCACTCCTGGACTCTCATATGTCTCTCTCTTCTTACTTGGAATGGTGATGTCAGTACCGGAAACAGAGCTAAAGGTAACTAAAGATTGATTTCATTCACCTGTCTCTCCCATGTGCTGTCTACAAAATGGATTCAGCTTAATTAATCTAACCAGAAGAAGATACTGATTAACAACAAATTGGCATAAACGTACTCACAACTTACTTAAATGGAAGCCATTATGTTCATCAAAATACAAAAGCATATCTTTAAACTATTTTCTCAATAGTACTTAAAATTATGTTTTCTAATTTTTAGCTTCTATCCAGCAATATTTCAATTGTCAAGCTGTGAGTTGGGCTATATTCTGTCTCTACTTTCACCCGACAAGATGTTCCTAACAACAATTAAATTACATCTACTTTAGATAAAAATTAAGATGACACGTCCACCTTGTTTAATACAGGGTGTATCCCCTTGTATAGACACAGTAGTCCTTGTCTTTTTTGGTAGCTCTTCTAGTAGCAAAACAGATGTTAATCAAACCTTTCAAATATGTAAACATAAAGGCCCATTACTCATATCCAATTTACACAATGGGCAACATGGTGTAGGCCTAAGGCAGCCCTAACACCATGAACCTTGAAACTTCATACCAAACTTGCATTACTTCATCATTTAATGGCGATTATGAGGCCTGCAACGTGTTATGTCATTGCTGTCGTCATGTCATTGTCTTGAGCTACGACTAAAGCTTGCTTTTTTATGGTCTGTTGGATATTGGACTTCAGAAAATTTAGAAGACTAGAAAACAAGCTTGATTCTCATAGATCCTGTGTTGCTTTTTGCATCTAAACTGATTACCAGATATTTACTGAAAAGAGGGTAGATTATTTTTAGATCCTTGTTAAAATTTTCTCATGCCATGTTCAGCTTTCCTCTTTCTTTCTAAAACAAACAAACAAAAAGAAAAAGGCATTATCAGTTGGCAATCAGAGGGGAAAGCATTTATATCTAGTTTGAGTTTGCATCTTGTTGCCAAAGGACGTCATTCAGAGAAAGGCAAGGAGATTACCTGATATAACTTAATGGTCATTACTTTTGGAGCAGAGAGAGCTCAATATCATGCTGTGAGACCACATGAGCTGGTTCCCCAAGATTTTTCTTGTGTTCCTAGTCAATGGTAATGTGAAGATAAGGAAAGAGAATTTGTGTAATGTACCTTGGTGCTGCAGTCATTTGACACTAATGATCTTGAATGATAGATGATTGATGGCAAAATTAGTGACTGTTTATATGCTGAGCCCAAAAACTAAATGTGAAGTACTAGCACTGAAACTGAGGGGAGAACACTATCTTATAGGGTCTCAGAAAGTGTACCAGCCTTTGGTTCAATCACAAAGTCTTTCCCTGAAAATCAATTTCTTGTACAGATTTATGAGAGCGCATTTCCCTAACTGCAGGGTAGATGGAATACTTCCATACAGCCACAAGGGTGCTGAGGAAAACAGTACTATTTTTCACTCTTTTATGCCCTTTTGTACTAGGCTGTCACACTTAAACTGAAGAAAGAAAACCAAGGGGTTTTCTGTTTGGATGGGGTTTTTTAACAACTTCAAGACATTAACTGGAATGCTGACTCCAGGGAGTTCATTGCACAACTCTTACTGGCTTCATCAGGATCATATGTAATTTGTTGTATGAACTGACAGCCAAGGTATCTACATGCCGAACTAAAAGAGAGGAAAAGTCTAAGGTGAAATATCCCGAAAGCGTGAGAAGGAAGGGGGAAAGCTAACAGACTGAATATCTATTATACTCATAAATGCCAGTCTGTGCTTTAGAAATCTAGGTGTGTATGTACTGGAAGGCAAAAGGATGTTTGCTTAAACATAAACTTTTCCATTTAGCCACTGTAAGTTTTGTGGAACAATGTGGTCCCAAATGGCAAATAATATAATTAAAAACCCCCAAACATGTGATACTGCTGAGCACTTCACCAAAGAAGCCAAAATACTGAACAAGAAAAAGAAACAAACCCAAATTCAGGACCAAGAAGGAAGCTCACCTAGACATGTTTTCCTAAGTCTCCACACAACTTCAGCTTGTTTGTCACCATGTCTGTATGTACACCAGGAATAAGAGAGAAAACATACCTTTAGTTGTGTTTATCTAACATGAAAGTACACTGAGGCTTCATATCTGTAAAATATAATTATTTTGGAAACTCATAATGCTGTAATTCTCATAAATGCTTTTCTGGTAATGTGTGCCATTACAAATGTTGAAAAAAAAGTCGCTTTAGGAAATTTATTATGTCTGCTATCACCACTGCTCTGCTGCAATTGCATTTGAAATAGGATGTGCTTCAGCAATTCTAAAAATTAGACAGGTAATACACTGATATACACAAAGGAATCCTCTTTTTCTTCTTAACGGATTTTTCGGTATAAGCTTCACTTAGGAACCTAATGTTATTACTTAAAAATAGTTGTTTTGTCTTTCTTTATATGTTTCTGATTTTCATAAGACAGTTCTGATGCTCAGAAAATAAGCTTTTCTTGTCCTCATGGGACATACAAATAAGCCCACTCTGTCTGAGAGTTTTATGATCCTGATGCTTCGTGCATATTTTCTGTGGCAGACAAGTTATGGCAAAGTGAGAGCAGGGTGTCTGCATGACCTTACTGTTTTATACAGGCTGTTAGTGAGAGCTACCATGAGACAGCCTTGGATATGACTTGGAAATTGTTGCAATGAATTACTTAAAGCATTAGTCTGTACATGCAGCATGGTACTAAATAACAGAAGTGAATGTTTCTTCATGTAAGCATTTGGCATTTTGCAACAAATTAATCATTAAATTTTAGATAACTGGAAGGCAGTTTACCTTCTTACATTCGTGTTCCTAGGACTTGAACTTCTCCAGTATCCCTAATGAGCTGTACCGAACAAAAGTGAGGCTGACCTTGACAGGATCACAGGAGATATGTTTAAATGGAAAGTCTGCACCCTGATTTTTTTAAGGAACATGTGGCTGATAGCAAAAATATACTGAAGAAAAGACAGCAGTGAGGGAAAAATTAAAGAAGTCTGATTGTATTTGGTAGATATTTTTGGCTGCAAACTGAGACAATATCATAATACGTGTTGTTGCCCAAAGGGTGTTGCTAGTAAACATATGTCATAAGGTTAGTTTGTACCCTGTGGACATACAAACAGACTCATGATCAAAGATGAGTGTGCCTATTTTGTATCAATTAAAGCAGAGTGATATTTCAATAACTTTTTGAATAGCAGTTTTAGAGTCATGACGTTGTGTTAAGATGTGTGTGTGACAATACAGGAAAAGAGTAACTTAGGTATCTTGAGCTACTGAACAAGCATCATCACACATTGCAGAGATTTCTGTAGTCCTCTCAATGGTCCACCAGGACACTGAGGTCCTTTTCTGCAAAGCTGCCTTCCACCTGGTTGGTCCTCAGCATATCTTGGTGCAGGAATTTTTACCTCCCCATATTGAACTTAATGAGGTTGCTGTCAACCCAGTTCTCCAGCCTATTGAAGTCCCTCTGGAATGCAACATGACTCTCTGGTGTGTCAGTCTTGCATCACGAGCAAACTTGTTGAGATTACGCTCTTCTCCATTATCCAGATCAGTAAAGATTGTAATAAAGAGGGTCACACACAATACTGACAGTCAGTTTACACTGGTGACACCTCCAGTTACATTTTGTGCTGCAGATCATCCCACTCTGGGCTCTGCCATTCAGCCAGTTTTCAATCCGCCTCATTGACTGCCCATCCAGCCCACACCTTATCAGCTTCTCTGAGGATCTTATGGGAAACAGTGTTGAAAACTGTCCCAAAGTCAAGGTAAACAATATTGACTGCTATCTGCTCATCTAGCAAGCCAGTCATTTCATTGTAGAAATATCAGGTTGTTCTCCACACCAAAGTGACTGAAATGAGAACTTATAAACAGTGAGGGAGAAAAGGTACATAATGCAAAGTACAATGCTACTACAAGAAATACATTTATACCAGACATTGGAAGAAGTTTTTGTGCTAACAGAAACTCCACTGAAACTTCCCATTACATATAGAGGAAAAACAAAGCCTATTTTCTTTCCATGTTTTCCCTGTTGTTTGTGGTTTGGTTTTTTTTGGTGGGGTTTTTTTTTTTTTTGGTTGTTGGGGTTTGTTTGGGTTTTTTTTTTTTGGTTGTTGTTTTGTTTTTTGTTTTGTTTTGTTTTGTTTTGGGTTTTTTTTTTGTTTTTTTTTAATAATATAACTTTTAACTGTGATTGCAGTCAGGGAGTAGAATTCCCAGCTCTGTCTCAAAAAATAGTCAGGTACTACATTTCCATGCTTATAATCTGCAGATTAAATTTTGTTAGGCATGAAAGCATGGCTAGAGTTCATAGTGATTGGTGCCAACTACCTGAATATTCAGTTAGTGTGATGGAAAATACGCAGCCTCCTCCACCCTCCTCTCCGTTGCCTCACTGTCCTTTATCCCCCGCAACATTCTGTTCCTTCTATTGCAATAGCTCCTGTCACTATAATTCTGTTTTCACTTCTTATTTTGGTTATCTCTGTCTTTATTTTTAAATAAACATCCAGTATAATGAGTATAGGTGCAGGGAAGCATAAATCTGTTGCAGAACATGTGACTTAAGGCTACTGAAAGATGCAACATTTTTCATTTTGTTTCACTTGTTCTCTCCTCTTTCAAGGTGATGTGGCTTATCTAAGGATTATAAGCTTACAAATAAAACAGTTAAATGGGTTTTTTTGGTTTATACATTATTATTAAAAATTATTTTAGAAAATTGTTCTTCCCTTACTGCAGAGTGCCATTTATTGAATTATAATCTAATAAAAAATAGCCTCCTCTCTTTATAAGAATGTAAATTGGTAAGTGGGTAGGAAAAAGCATCTTGACTGCTTTTTTAAGTTATTGAGCAATGATTTTTTTTAATGCTAGCCTAGATCTGTCTACCTAGCTCTTTATTATTGTGTTGAAAAGCTGAGGTTAATAGCAGAGTCTTCATGACCATGAATAGAACCATGATTTCACAAAAAAAATTGATCATAAATTATATATGTTAATTTTATAGCATTGGAAATTGAAAAGAGAGCGAGAGAGGGAGATATGAAAAAAATACAGTAAAGGAAAACAATTTTACATTGCCAGTGGAGAATCATAAAAGTCAAGTGATCTTGAACTGCTTGCCTCTGCCCCTATGTGGTTACACACCAGCATTAACAAAATTATGTGAAATGAACTCTGGGAGGGAAAAATATTTTTAAAAAATCATTGAATTTAGTGGTGGAGTAAAAAACATTCTCCTTCAGGAGGAATTGTATTTTTCTACTAAAACTGGACATATGAAAAATAATAAGCAAGGTATACACATCTGGCTGGGGACCAACCTTGACATGCAAAGAATATCATTCAACAACTTTCTTGAAATAAATCTTATGCCTGCTGATGTCGTAGTACCTTTTGTGTCCAACTACCTTGTGTGATATGAGGATTATGTCAGGGTGCACTGAAGGGTATATTTATCAAGGACTGCATGATCCAAAAGCCACTGAAAGCAATAAGATAGTTTTTTTTTCACTTCAGCCAGCCTTGGATCAGGTTTAGGATGGTTATTGCTTCAGGCTGTGGATACCGGCTGGGCTTCAGAATTGTGACTCACATGTGCTGTCAAGCCATGTTTTACTGAACTGGGACACCAGCTAAAAGGAGATATCTCTTTATGCCAATTACATACATTTGATGGTTCTAGGGTTCTTTGCAGACAATGCAAGTTTGAGTTCTTACTTTGCTGCACTGAGGAGCAGTGCAACCTGGTAGGATTAGCATTTTCAAATTTTCTTTACACTTAATAGGGAGATAAACTGTAGTGTTGAGCACGAAGAACATAAGTACTCCTGTCTAAGAGCAGCACATTTCTATTTGCAAAAGGGAAGATTCTTTTTGTAATTGAGAATTTACTGCTGTGTGAATCTGCCTTTTAAACTATGTTCATAAATGCAAAATTACTGAAAATAGTTCCCCATAAATGTATACTTAGGCTGAGTAATTATAATTTATATTTTATTTCTGTAGTTTTACTTCTCAGAGAAGGTTTTTTTTCAACAGAATCTAAAAACAATCTGCTTAGTGGTAACGTGTAATTTTACAATATTTTTTAAGTTGAGCACTCTGTGCTTTATAGTCTCTATTTATGCCATAGTCAACAGCACTGCACATGGTTTTTACTGTATAATTGTCTGATCATTCCCAGAAAATAGCGGAGGTGTTTGGGCTGCAACCATAGGCCAAGATTTCCAAACCTGGACATCTGCAGTTAAAGCTTTAAATCATTATTAAGACTCATAGATAAATACGACCTAATTTTCAGTCCTCTGGGTCTTTTCATTTGATTCATAGCCACTGAAAGTCTTTGAAAAGCCTGTGAAATTTATGTAGAAGTAACAATATGGATTTAAAAATTTAATTTCAGATGCTTAGCTGTGGCCTAAAAAAATGTGTTGTGGTTCCCAATATTAACATGACCATCATTATAACTGTCTTTGGAAGGCAGGTCTACTTCTGCTAAAATCAATGGGACCTATGCCAGTGCCCAGCTGGGGAAGGATTTGGCAGGTTATAAGGAAAATGTTTAAATGTAAAAAATAAGGACTTGAAAACTGTGGTACAATTGTGGTATTCCAAGAATGCAGATAGCTAATTTGGGGGGTTTATGTGTTCATAATCAGAGAATAGATATTCTATTAAACTTTTGTGTGATCCATTCTTTGGCAGGATGTTGAGGTTTATGAATGAGTCTTCATTGTAATCCTGTGTTAATATACACCCATTTACAATTCAATCTGGCAGCTACTCCAAATTCATAAATTGTCCTGCTAGAGGCTTCCAAGGTCATAGTCCTTCAAAGCACTGTTTGTCAAATTGCTCTGACACACCTCCTGCTGGCAAGCGTACTCTCAGGGTGTTAAAATTCCATTACAGAGCTACATGACCTTGAAAATGGATTGCAGGCCACAATAGAAATGTCAAAAAACTCAGGTAGATGAAGGCAACAGGCGATGATGATGGCAGGGAATCTGTTATGAGAGGCAGAAAGTGTGTTCAGAAGAAGCAGATATTGCACAGACATTTCCAAAGTCTCGTTCAGAAGATGCTTAAGGAGAAATTAAAGTTTGCGGCACAGTATGTAAACCATACATTTTTGTAATATAATGATGAAAGCTCATGTTGAAACCATGAGATTTAGAAGCACCTGTTAGCACTAGCATGCCTACAGAATTGTACCTAGAGAGAAAATGTTTTCAATGAGATAAAAGAGTGTGCTAAAAATAAAATCTTTGGTTTAGCAATAATGTTGTCAGAAAAATAATCCAGTATATCAGACTTGATTTGGCTTTCATAACTACCTTTACACATAAACACTTAAGTATGTTTAAGTTAAAGAACCAGGGAGATGCAAGTCAAATCAGAACCAGATCCTATCCTTTTAGCGTTCATATACAAAGGAATTCTGAAATTGTAACTGAAATTGAGAAAGCTGTTGCATATAGAAGCAAAGAGACAATTTGAACTTGAAAGTTTGGCAAGTACTTATTTAATATGGGAATTCAAATGAATTTGGAAATATTCTGTCTGCATCTGTTTTTTGCATCTTAAAATGAATGCTAGTAAACTAAATGTGGTCACACAGTTTCTTATTGCTCTAAGACCCTCAAAAGAGAGGGTTTTCAGAATTTGAAATGCCTGCTTGTTTTCAACAAGACCTAAAATGAGGAAAGTGAGATCAAAGCAGTAAAGTGAATATTTATGCAGAAAAACACATGTTTAAAGAGTGAATCATCAGCTAAAACAGATACAATTGCTTGTGGGTATATTTCATAGTAAAGGCATAATCAATATGACAACCCAAGTTAGACCCTGTACTAACAATAACTTCAGAAGTGTCTTTGAACTTTCTTTTGTAGACTGTAAAGCACATCATTTGACTTAGGCTGCTCTTTATTACATCAATACAAATAACACAAGAGTTTTAAATCTCATCAGCAGATTTATAATTTTAGTAAAACAAATAAAATTGCAAAAAAGCTTTTTCTGCCTTTTGTTAATTTTTAGAAATAAGCTCAAAGTATAACTATGTTTCTTCAAAGATAAACTCCCTGAAAATCCACTCCTCATTTTATTAATTTATGTTCCATAAATTTTTATTTCTGCCTTGACTTGCACTCTCTCATTTCTACACCTCACGCCCCAAACTTGAGACCACAGTTTCTTAGACTTGAATGCACATCTAAACTTCTAGGTAAGGAAAGTAACTTTGTGTGAGAAAATGTCAGGAAAGTCAGAATCTGAAATTTATTAACCAAGGTATGGCAAATGTAAATGTCAGCTTGTGTAACTCCGGGTACCTGAGGTTGCAATAGATTTTTCAGCTGTCTGGGCAATGAAAAGTGAACTTTTATTTCAATGACAATGAAATAGCACTATACCTGATATGAGAAAGTGCTCTAGCTAGAGGGCATATTTCAAGCAAATTAGTTTTTACTTACCTGTGTCTCAAAGTTTTCACATTAAAAGTAAAGCTAGTATATGCAAAACGCACAAATGCATATTTTCAATGATTATCATTCACACTCACTTATTTGAACAAATAAAGATGAAGAGCTATATGTTAGCAGGTGATCATAAATATATTCTTTAATCTTGTCTGTAAACACTTAAAAACTGCTGACTGAAAACTTCAGAACAACTCAGACTCACAGAACTTAATGGACATCAGCAGAGAGGAAAGAAACAGTTGAAAAGTAACTTATCTCTCCAACCAGCGTAGAGAGAAACACAGGAATTAAAAGTGAACTCTCAATGTTGTAGTTTAAAAACATCCTACTGCTTTAGCAAAAGAGAAAGGAAAAAAAGACAAACAATCAACTCAAAAGCAGTCTTACAGCACGATGTACTGTCTATCTGTACTCTATTTGCTGACCTAAGTTCATTGCTTGGAGTACTACCCCAATTTAGACAGAAAAAGGGTTTCTTTAGAGCAAAACATCATTTTTGTGTGGTCATTTCAGAACAGGTTTTGATTACAGTAATATTAGTTTTTCCTCCCATGAAATGTAAAATCGTGCTATGATAGAACAATATAAACTCAGACGACTGCTCAGAGTTGAATTTCGAATCAATGGAATTACTGTAGTTAAATAAAAAAAAAGCCTAACTGAAAAACAATGACAACAATAAACGTGGTAACTATTTTTATGTCTCACCTCATATATTATATTTGGTAAACAATAGAGCTGAGAACCGTTCATATCCAAACCCACCTTCTCGTCACTCACACACAAGTACACGCACATCATTTGCTGTTTTGCAAATGCATAGTAGAATTTTCCACAGAAAATTCTTTTTCTTTCACAGCTGTGTTTACTAACTGAAAATAAAATGATCATGAAAAACTATTCAAAATATGATACATCTCATATAAATTAAAAATATGTCAGTTTGTGTGTGCTGCTTTCCTAGTTACTGTCCTTTGATTACTGCTTTGGGTTTCATCATGGTAATGGCAGTGATATGGCATTAGTTATTAGCCTTTTACTTCTTGGCCATTTATTCACTTTTTATTGCTACTGCTGTAATTCTATTTCAGCAAATAGGAATAGTGAACTAGGAGTGTAGTACTCATTGAAAGATAAAACAGATCTTGCAAACGTCTGTGTTGCGGTGGCTAAGTCCACACTACACCCACCGTGTTACTATGAAGTGGTGTCTCCCCACACCACTGTGCCAGAAAGTTCTTCCTGTACCGAGACCCCTCTGGTCCCTGGTCCTCTCCCCCCTCCCCTCCCTTCTCCCATTGGCCCCTGTTGTGTCACTCAACCTTGCCTCTCACATCCCCCAGTCCTCAGACTATTGGCTTCTGAAGCTCTGCCCGCCCCTGGAACCCTCCGGGATAAAACCACGTGCGGGCTTTTGTTCTGTGTTCTTTGCCTCTGTTCCCTTCGAGTGCGTTGGCTCCATTAAACGCCCCGGCACTGCACGCAGAGAACCCCTCTCGCCTTTTCATCTCCAGTTTGCCCACAGACCGTGTGTGTGAGCGGCTGCTCACGCCCACCCACGGGGGTGAGATCGTGTGCACGCGTGGGTGCTGGCAGAGCGCCGCCTAAGCGTTCCCAGGAGGGATTCTGTGGAAAAAATGCGGCATCGATCCACCGACACCCCCACCACTTTACATCTTTTCTCTTAGCAGAGCTGTGCACTGCAGTTGTAACAATACGAAGGAAAGCATCATATAGATTAGACAGCTCCCACCTCTGTGTGCTGAGATGTATGCAGAGATGTATAGAGGAAACAACTTCTAATGAACCTTATGGTAAATGTGGTGGTATTTTTCAGACATTCAGTTCCTCTGTCAAGAGAATAAATACAGCTTTCAACCTCTATTCACTGCTCAATGGAGGAGCTTTTCTGTTGGATAATAATTACATCTGTGTTCTCGATACTAGATCACAGAGAATAGCTCTAGCTCCTCAGAAATATTTTAAGGTAAACAGATAGATCTTAAGGTAGCTGAAGTTGTATGTTCTTCTGAATTATCAGCAATGTAATTTAATTTAAATCAGAAATAATTTATTTGTTACAAGACAAATCCTTTAGCAGGTCATTTAAAACTTGTTTGTAAGAAAATTTGTATCTGTGACCTACATGTAGATGTCTCTTTAAATAAGATGGATGATGGCAAGTAAAAACAAACATGCACTTTATGACAAAGAGTACACACAACAAACATTTCATTTTCAACAGACATTCAGTAAAAATTTCTCACAATTAGTTTCTATTCCCAGTTTGTGTCTTCGTAAGCCAAGGCAATTACTGTAAGAAATAAGAATCTATAACAAAATAATTCTTAGAGTGCTCATTGTAAAGATAGAAGTCTATAGTGATAAAATGCTATGGAATTTTCTGGTTAATAGCAATGAAAACACTATTCATGTATTCTCATTTCAAATGGCCAAGCCTAACACTGTAAGTTATTAGATTTTTTTGATTATTATTATTTATTTTTTCTAAATAAAGAGATAGCTTTTACTTGAGTGTGAAAACTCTGCCACATTTGTACTTCTCATTTGACCGCTCTACTATGTTCTGCAAGACCTGGGGGAAAAAAAAAAAAAAAGGCACGGGTGTGAAACAATAAGTCCAAAGCCAGTTAATAGCTTGTGATTCATTTCACTTTTCTTCCTTGACTGGCATCATAGTTGAAACTAAATGATATCACTTTTCTGCATCCAGTTAGGTACATGATTAAAAATTAAGACTCAGAATAGAGCTAGACTGAAGGCAAATTGGCAACTGAGATGTCTAAAATGGACATTGAAACCCAAATCTACTCTCATCAATAACTATGTTTGAAGTAATTGACTAAGTGTCAGAATTAGGGACAACTCATTATTCCCTTTCTTGTAGCTTTTCCCTGTACAATAAAGAATCCAAATATTTTTAGATAATTCATATTTTCTTCTCTAGGCCAGAAGGTATGTGATTTTTCAACTTCATGTCTTCTTCACTTACATAGAAGGGAAAAATTCTGGGCTCCTGTCCTTACTTAGGAATTTCTTCTGTGATGTTCATCCATTTGATGAGATACACAAACAGGACTGTATCAGGGATCACAATTTCCAGAGTCGAATATCCCAGGATTTACACTTCTGAAAATGTAAAGGGCATTTGTCTTCTTTGCTGCACAATTTTATCAGGAGTTGAGTGCTTCACATATTTAAAATATACTTGGTAAGTAGATCTTATATGAAAATATAATTAATCTCCAGTGGTTTTCATAGAATTTATAACGATGCTGATCCTCAATGCCCGATTCAAAAACTTGCTTTAAACCTGAGACAGTTATTTAAAAGAAGGATTATGACACCAGCACTTTATTGCTAAAATAGGTTCTCATTCCATGTGGAGTCTGTCATGGTACTGAAATGCTGAGAAGCAGCTGAGCCCCCACAGTGGAGTTAAACAAAAATGTACCTCATTCCTTCACCTTTAGTAGGCTAAGGTGCAGTTGCCAAGCTTTTAAGATAGCAAGTTTAAATATAGGCAACTCAATTCCACCTACATTCTATTTTTGGTATTAAAGTCCTCTGTAGGATTGAAGTCTCGGTTTCTGGTGGAACTGAGATTACATTCCTTGCAAACCTTTTAATCTTAATTAGGGTTCGTGCCTGAAGAAAGAGAGTATCTGCCTATATTCAAATTAATGCTCAAAAGAAAAAAATAGTTTCCAACATGGGGGAAAAAGAAAAAAGGAGAAAAAAGAAGAAACAAAAGCTTTTAGTCAGAGGAAAAACTGGAGGCTGATTTAAGACATTAAAGAGAGTGAGGGCAACAAGCCAAAAACAAACCTGTCAAATCAATTTTGTGACTGGTCTTTTCTGAGAAATTGTTGATGCACTTTATTTTTGAGCATTCTGACAACAAAATTACATGAGGAAGTGCTTCCTTCCCAAGACCTATTTGTCAAATTATTATTGTCAACACAGCCATCTCACATCCATCAGATTATTGTCTACTTATTTAAATTTGGTAAGCAGTTAATAAACAGAAAGTTTGTGTAAAATTGTATAAAATTATTAGAAACAGTTATTAACACTGCTTATATAAGTAAGATATTTTTAGGCATCATCTGTAGCACTGTTTTGTTTAATCATAAATAGAAAACTAAAACATAATGATAATATTACTTTTGTTGACTTTCTGGAGAGAAATAGTAAAGAGAGTGATAGCAGAAAAAATATATTTCTGAAATACATTTAAATTTCAGTATAATCATATTCAAAATTTGAATGTAAAAATTAAAGATTAAAAGATTATCACAAAATACTTGGGGTTTATGAAATTTGCTGAACAAAAGATCTTTTTCATTCCTAGGATAAACCCTCTTTTTTTTTTTTT
>VYZQ01042779.1:11879-32397 GCA_013400655.1 Mystacornis crossleyi
ACCACTCAACAAACGTGCAGCCCTGAGCTGGTGTCCTTGGCTCATGCAGGGTGTCCTGCTCTGGCTGTGATTAGCAGAACAGCTCCCAGCACCCAGTGTCATCCATTCATCTCTTCTGTTTCATCCCATCCTGTTCACCTCTTAAATTCTTTGCTGCACTGAACTTTACTGCCTGCTTCTATGTCTCTCCTTTTAAGCCAGCTGTGAGTTTCTGAGCTGATTGAACTCTCGCTGGGAGAAAACTGCACATTGTTTTTATGATCAGCAAGGTCTCTCATCGACCGGCTTGTCTCGCCAGAAAAAAATCTGCAAAACATTCATGGTAGATTTAGCTCAAGCCACAGACCGGGCTTGAGGATAAAAAACATAATGAAAAGAGAGAACTTTCCTCTGTGTGTTTTCCCTGGACTGTAAGCGATGCCAGCCAGCTCTGCTGAATGAAAGCATGGCTTCAGAGCTTCCAGTAGCGATGAGCATTTCTGTCTTCACAAATGCAGCCATGAAATTCTTCACATACAGAGTCAAATATGTCTGTCCTCTCACAACCTGAGTTCACTTTGTCACCTGGCATCCTCTTGTGCAGGCCTGAGGAAGCAGAGTGTTTCTCTGTATCTGAACTGATAATTTTCTGTGGCTATTTTTAGAGACCTGAGGGTGGACTTTTGTTTTTCTCCATTTCTTTCGCAAATGAAATTTCAGAGTGCCTCACTGAGTTTTGACCACTTATTTTATTCCTTATGTCTCTTCAGTTATCATTACTCCAGGATGATTCACATTGCTTTCTAAATGCATATGTTTGGATGCCTATTGTGGGGATCTTAGCAACTGCATCATGCTGAAAGCCTAGGCTGAGTGAGGCACGGTTGATGCTTAACCTTTACTTCTCTTTATAGGAAAAAGGTCACTGCTGTGAGCTCATGACTGAGCAATGTTCTGAAATGTTTGATTATCCTGCTTTGTACCTCGGCCTTCTTCCTCCCACGGTCTTCTCCTTTTCTGGTCACTGTGATATTTTTTTCACTGTGTTACCTGTTGTCCTTCAAATGAGATTTTGCAGCACAGTCATACATCGAGGCACCAGAGGTACATCAACAGAATCCTCTCTCCTGGACACTAGTTCTTCATTTTAATTACATAACAAGAAGTCACAGGCCAGACTTTCCTCTGTCACACCTCAAATTACTCCATTTTTTTTAAACTAAATTTTCAGTAAGTAAACTGGATGGACATTCTTCAAAACTCAGGATTTAAATCCCAAGCCTTGCCTACAGATCACTTTGACAGTCTTGGCATAGATTTAATTCATTCTAGTAGACTTCAGTCATATTCTTGATTCATAACATCAGTTTCTGGTTTTCTTCTTAAATCTGCAGGCTAAAATGATTTCAGATTAAATCTTTTATTTCTAGTGACTGACTCAGATGATCTCTAGAAAATTTAAAAAAAATTAAAAAGGAAAGGAAGAATTTAGCTTCTTAAAACTGTGTCTACCATCAGTGTATGCTTGTCAGCCTGCTCAAAAGTAAATAGTAATTAAGAATGGAAAACTGCTTGTTAGATTTTAAGCAGAAGCAAAATCATAGACTAATAAACTGCAAAAAAGCTTCTTGTTTTTAAGAAAAAAATGGTCTTTTAGAGAACAAATTTCTACCACAGATATAGAATATAGGTATAGAATAAAAGATACAGATATAGAATAAAAGCTGTGTAATGGGCTAAATGGAAAAGGTAGGCACTGTTAAATAGGTATCAATGGAAACAGAGGGCCCCTGTTTACCTTCAGTTGCATGGGAATTATGAATAAGTGCTTCAAGGAAAGCTTCACACACTGTGTACCTAGAAACTCTATTTACAGCATGTATTCTTCAAGCAGTTGTACTCAGACACTTTCTATAGCTAAGCCTGGAGACTTTTAGGACAGCATGCTCTTTAAGCCATCAAGGTGGTGGTACTGGACCCACCCTTGGTGGCTGCTTGGCTGATGCCAGAGCTCCCATCTGCCCTCCTTCACACCACATGAAAAGCTATTGTGTTTTGTTTATCTTTCTACCTTTCTCTTTCTTTATCTACCCACCTTTATAATCTACTTTAGATTATTTTACTAGGTTGTAACATCAGTGTGGTTAGGTTTATCCTCTTTGCCCACCAGCAGCTTAGTGGAGTATGAAACACACAACAGTAATAACAAGCCCACCCTGAGTGGAGTTCAAGCTGGGCTTGCTGCACGTCAGGCTCTTCCAGCCTGCAAGGAACAGTCCTTCAACTGCTTGTGGGAATCTGAATCCCAAAAATAAAAGCCTTGCTTTCAAACTCTTTGCTGTTAGTGCATAAATTCAAGGCTCTGCATCTGCAAGCCCAAAGGTCAGCACTGTGCCTGAGAAGTTTGTTTCTCTTAACCAGTCCCTCAAGGCACCCACCTCAGCAGGCACAAATTCCCTACATGGAAGATCTTTCACCTTGCTGAAAGAACAAATGGAAAAACTTGTGGCAAGATAAATGAGGGTAATGACTTTTGGGGGATATTAGCTGGGTGAGAACCAGTATCAGCATCAAACTGACTGAATTATGTGCAAAAACATGTCTTCATTTATAAAAGGCAAATGGGGTCTTCATAACTTACTGTAAACACAAGAGAGTAAATATAAAATTAGATACTAAGTGTTCAACAAATGATTGTGTTTATGAAAAAATACATACAAATTATCATGGATATGGAGAAGTATAATTTCATTTATTTTCTGAACAGACCACTGTGAATGACAGCAACTGAAATTTAACCAGCAGTGGCACATTAAGAACATTTTGTAGACTTGTCTTCTGTTCCATAATGGAATTGCTGAATTTATTTATAAATGAAAGTAGAAATCACAGACCTGCTGCTCCTGCTCTTAATTGCAGCCTGGAAGTTAGGCAGTGTTCTGAGCTAAATTTTTCTAATGAAGGTGAATCCTTGCAATTAACAGTGTTAAATTCACTTTTTTTTAGTGAATCTAGCAGAATAAATCTGCTGTTTTACATATGGTAGCACATGTGATTGTTCAACATGAGTGTTGCCCTCACATATCTTAGTATAGTTAATTCAACTCTTAGTATAGTAAACCCAAATACCAAAACCATGAAATTGGCTGGATCAAAATCATGAGACTTTTACACATTAAAAAATATTACTCTTTTCCCCCCATTTTAAGATTTCTGATACTGAGCTCACTTTGTAGAAAATAAAGACCAAACTTCAATGAAGTATGAGGATGTCTTCTAATTAGTGCTTGATGGGAAATGGGTTTTGGTTTGGGCTTTTGGTTTTTTTTTTTCTGAATGAGGCAGACAGGCTGCAGGCTCCACTTCCCAGTCCAGATGTCTTGATGGCTGAGTTACTTACTGCACAGGAATAAATTTCTGCCTCTCTGCTTGCTGTCTCCCTCAGTCTTCCTTTCCATTCTTACTTGATTTTGCTATCCCTAATCACATGTTTCTGCAAACTATTCTATCTGCATCTATTGAGTGTCACAAGATTATTTGGTTTAAGGTCACGAGACTTCAAGTTCTGCTTTTTTTCCAAATTTAATGGGCCTCTTTGAATTCCCCCTGTTAGGTTTAACTCTGCTGCATAAAATAGAAGGGTTCAGTATTGGTCAGACCTCAGATCTAAAGTGAAGCTGGTGATGAAATGCAGCATTAAAAAACAATCGCTCCAGTGAGGCCCTAGAACTAAAGTTTTTGCAACCCCATGCTGCTCCATCTCAGTAGGGTTTGAGACCTGACTCCTTTCTTCTCCTTCTCCTGATCTGAGCCACTGATTTGAGTGGAATTGTTGTTTCAGTTAGGTGAGAGGATGGAGCTGAAGTCCTGTGCTTTCAGCCCCGTGTTAACCAACCTGATAGCTTCACTGGTTCTTGTGCTGAACTGGGGCAACTAAGTCTCATGTGCTAAATTTATTTATATCCTGAGATAAGAAGATGGACAATCATCATGGTAAGACCCCCCCATGACATTTTTGTTGTTTGGGGTAATATTTGCTATTTATTAACGTGTAATACTCTCATAAGGAGGAGTTAGCCAATACAACTGAAAACAGCGGGAATTTGAGCACTCAGGGTCTGTCTGTATCACACAGTGATTCTGAAAACATCCTTACGCTTCCGGTGCCTCTGCTGGCTCTGGAATTAGATGTCAGTCTTGTCAGTCTCCTGAGCCCCGCTGCCAGCTGCAGAGCACCTCCTCACCAAGGGGACTGAGCTGCTGCTGTGGCTTCTGCAGCACTGGGCTGTGTGGGCTATCCCAGGCTTCCAAAACGGAACAACTGTGGCCTTATTTAAAACTCTAGTGGAATTCCAAAGCTTGAGTTGGTAGTTTTAGTCAGGATTTTTTAATTAGTAGAAGAACAATACCTCTCCTTTCTTCTATAAATCCATTTGTACAGCTCTGTTTCTGTTAGAGGGTCTAAGCTGCTCTATGTTACTCATAGGCAGGGTCTGCTAAGGTCTTGAAAGGAAGGGGGATGTTTGCAAGACAGTGCCTCCATCTGGGTTTGAAATTACATCTTTCAAACTTCTTACTAATTTTCTGATTTGCCTTTAGATTTTTAGCACTAATACTTCCAAAGTGTGTGAATAAAGCATCCTGGAGCAGACTATAAAAAGTTGAATTATGAAAATTATGAATTATGGAAATATTGTTATGCATTGTACTCTACTGAAAAGATGCTTCAGGATTTCAACTGGCAAATCTCATTGCATTTAATTTGTCGGTATAAATCATGACACAGCTTTTGATGCAGTAGAGTAAATAATTGTATCCATAAAACATTACAGAGGGTGTTAAAAACTACACCAAACATGACAACAGCCCTTGCACCCCTACAGGGCTCCATGAGACCCTGGTGGTGGATGGCCCGGGTCATTAACCCCATTACTCAGAAAGCAGATATTGATCAGATTTCACTGATGTTTGTTACTGAAGGGCTCTGACATTAACTCAAGATTCCTTGCATGGCCTTTGCTAAGTGCCTCTGTTTAGAGTTCAGGACCACACATGGTTTGGTTGGTTGGGGTTTTTTTTTAAACTGAGATCACTGTTAATAAAACCCAATATTTGTCCTTGCTATAATTTATTACCTTGTCTTTTCTTCATTTTGTTCTCTTATCTTGTATATTTGAGTTCCTCAGTTCCAGTACTTAAAAGATTAGCCTTCAGTGTGAACAGTTCCGTTTATCTTCATAATAGAATTAGTAACCAGATATATCAACAAGATAAACTTGTCTCGCAGGAGAAAAAAATCGCCCATGTTCTTAACCATCCAGGGAAGTAGTTGCTGGATCCTGCATATATTCTGGATGAGATCTTATCTTAAAATGTTTTTGTACTACCCTGATGCTCCAAGAGCTCATTCAGAGCAAATATGCCATCCAGGAAACGACGGGAGAGCAGTGTATTCTTGCCAAGCCTCAAATATTTGCTCTGAGGCAGCCCTCATCAGCTGCTTGCACAGGCTACAGAGGGGCCAGGCACCAAAACGTTGCCCTTCAGGCTTGGAAACCAGATTAGGGAACTGTCATGCATTTTTCAGACATGGCCTCAAATATTTATTTTCTTGCTAGGTTAGTGTCTTGGGTGTAAATTTGTTCCGAATTCTCTAAAACCTCTTTTTTTTTTTTTACCTTTTGCAGTTAGATATTTTCAAGGAACTAGAAAAAAAAAAGTGGCATGAAATGTCCCAGAGTTGAGCAAGCACAATAAATCTGGTGGAGTAAGGATTACCACCCCAAAACATACAACTGCCCCATAACCCCTGAGCGGAAGAGGAGATGCTGGGCACAAATCTCCCTGAAATGGAGGTGGAAATCTCTCTTCTACCACAGCATCCATGCTCCAGAGCACCCCAGGAGAAGCCATGAAAGCGCTCCTCATTCATGGCATGTCTGGCAAATGTTGAGGTCAGCTCTTGATAAGAATGTCCCAGCTCTGAGCTCAGCAATTTCTGCGTGGGGGTAGTGTTTTTGTTAACATCAGCACAGCCAAGCATAAACACAAGTTTCATGGAAATTCGATGATCCTGATAAAATTATTCAGTCCAGAAGATAAACAGCAGCACATTTGGGTTCGTTTAATCTACCATTTTCTTTTCTTTTGACTATGAAAAAATGTGACTTGAAAGAAAAGAAACCGCTGCACAATGTTACAGCTGACCTTGCAGCCTAATAACATATTTTGATCAAAAAATGAAAAATTTCGAGTAGAAAATGCCACATGATACTCTGAGAGGTAGAGGCAGGTCATGACCATGCTCTGTCTAAGGGATGAAACCGTCCCCACCATGGTTGCAGGTCCTGGATCCTGCTCTTCTGCGCAAGAAGAGGTCTGAACCTGCAGCGCCAGAAATCCGAGCGGCCTGCACTGCCACCCCCGCAAAGCCCCACACCAGCACTTCTGAACTGTAAGAGTACATAGTCTGTTATTTGATATTAAATTTTATGGTAAGCAGTCATTTTTTAAAGAGGTATAGCTTATTTAATTTAAAGCACAGATTTTATATTTATTTTGATAGGTAGATTTTGAGTCTTAGTTACCCATAGTTACTGAACCCCCAGTGAAGATTTGTAGGAGTGAAGACACTGATGTTGCAATTTAGATTATGCTCAAATGCTGGTAATCACAAAGTAGGTATCAACACTCCTCTGCGATCTTATCTTTGAAGATTTCTTTGCAGCTTTTTTCCATGGGTGTGTTCTGGTGAAGAGCACAGTACCATGTCTCTTAGCAAATGGATTTTTTTTTTTTCCTGGCAAAACAGTTATTCAGTAAAGCATATTTGGAATGTAAAACACATAATAATCAGGTTTCACTTTATTTTGGACTACTAAATTTTTCTTGGACTGAGGTAAAGTGATCAGTCTAGATGTAGGAATTTCATTTAACCTGGTAGCTAAACAGGGAAAATATCAAGTACCAAATCCAGTTTGGACCTGCAGCTTTGCAAAGCCTCTGTCATGAAGCTGTATTTCAAAGTAGACTGTGGCTGAGAGATGGTGGGCTTTTTTTTTAGTGGAGACGGTGAAGTTTTGGGCTATTTGTTTTTGCTGAAAGACTCTCAAGGTGAAATTCTACAGTAAGAAGCAAATTAATCAAGTCTAAATTTTTTTCTCCTGTGAAATTTACTGACTGATTCAGCTCTCCTTTTAGTCCCAGGACACATAAGGTAAATTGGAAGAGGCGGTAACACTATTAACAAATAAAAGATATAGGGGATGCTCCCTTTAAGTAAAGGATGGTTTACTACCTTAATAAGAGCCATGGTGTGATGCTTCTGCCCTTGAGCACTCTTTTCCTTCTTTGATGTCTTCTATTTATAAAGAGCTCTGAGATTACAAGGATGAAGCACTCCCTATAAAGTACAAGGTCGTTGTCTGTCTGTATTAAAAAAAGGCAAGACAATTTATGTTTTAAAAAGAGGGTAAAAGAATTCGGCACAGCNTCTGCCCTTGAGCACTCTTTTCCTTCTTTGATGTCTTCTATTTATAAAGAGCTCTGAGATTACAAGGATGAAGCACTCCCTATAAAGTACAAGGTCGTTGTCTGTCTGTATTAAAAAAAAGGCAAGACAATTTATGTTTTAAAAAGAGGGTAAAAGAATTCGGCAAAGAAATTAGCTTGCCATGTTTTGTTATAAGATCCGAGAAAAATTGATAAAGTTGACACATTTTTCCATCACAGCCTAAATTACACACATAGCTTCAGAAAGATTCATCTGGATTTCTACTCAGAGCAAAAGAACCTGAAAAAATAGAAACTAAATCTTAACAATAAAAAAAAAAATTGCTGAAAGTTGAAATGGATGAAGAATTGTGGGTTCTGGGCTGTAATTACAGTCTAATTCAGGCAAACTGCAATTATACGTAAATAATAAGTTGAAGTTACTCTGCCCTGTGGAGATGAAGTACTGAAACCAATCTCCATTTTAAGGGAAACTTGCTACACCAAGGTGGAATAAAACATGCTGGAACAACCATGAAAAATGCTTGGTCTGTGCAGCAGAGTTTATTTTATTAAACATGTCGAAAGTGATACATCTACAAATATCTAACATAATGGTTTTCTGGCTGCTATCAGGGATTTTTAGTTTTAAGGAACAAATCAAAACACAGAAGATAACTCCAGGATTTGTTCAGTACCATGTAACTTTTTGATGCTGTTTTCAAGGTGTGTGAATCCACACATGCAGGTAACCAGGGTGACCATCAAGCCACAGCTGAAATGCCAGATTTATTTCATTGCATTCGCTAGCAACACCGGATGGCAGAGACACATGGGGACACAGGCTACTGCAGCCTCAGCTCATCCCAGAGCCCACAGACACACGGGGACCCAGGCTCTGTCAGGCTCAGTTCATCCTTTCAACACGTGTGTGTGTGGGCCCCTGCCTGCCCCACTCTATCAAAGGGCTTCATGCATGTGCAGCTTGTCACAAGGCTGTGCTTTTATGATCTCTGAGGTTTCAATCTCTCTCTCTCTCTCCCCCCGCCACTTCTCTCCAGCAGGAGGCCCAAGTGTGTCTGTGAGAGTGTGTTGTCTCTACACAGGAATTCTACTTCTCAAAACAGGGAGAGGATGAACAACTCTAGGCATAATAACTGGGTTTTCCCCACGCTGGTATTTTTAGCATTCTCAGCTGCAAGGTCACTTGAGTGAATTTACTATCCTCCTTGACATCCTTCCATTTTCAATCCTTTCCTCCCAACACAAGGATTTTTGTTTTGTATTTCTAGACTAGACCTACCACTTTTGTGGTGCCCAGGTCCTCTTTGGCTAAGGAAAGCTATGGAGTTTATGAATCCTACAAGAGTAGGCAGGAGTCTTGATTTGGCTGAGTTATGTGATCAGGCTCTTAACCCCTGCTATGTGTCACTGACATTGGCAGGCTGGATGCTCTGCACTGGGTGCAGCAAGTCCTCGGGCAGGGTCTCACACCGAAGACCATCCCATGCTGGATTCCATCTACCTGCCCAAGAGGTCCATGAACCTCATCCTTCTCAGTTCAGTATATTCCCTGGCAGGACATTTGGGGCAGTCCAGCTTCAAGGCGCTTCAAGAACCTGAGCTAAACCGTCCCAATTCAGCAAAGCTGCCAAGCTCATCCTTCACTGCCCTGCTGAATTACAAGTGAGTTCAGCTGTCGTGTTCATTTGTACACAGAGGCCAATGAGACTGTCACACTGCCTGCCGTGCCAGGTTAGAAAGTGAAGATTAAATATGACACTCTTTTTTCTTGTGTCATGCAGCTAAGAGGTTTTCCAGTTTCTTTATTCTCAGCAGTTTGGGAGCTGTTTGAGACCGTCTGTCACAAACAAATCCAGTTAGCTGATTATCTGCTCAAAACCCACCCTAATAAATACCAAAGATTTTGAAAAAAACCCCAAAGGCAACCCCAAGCCCTTGTGTTGTCTTTCTTTGTATTTGAAGTTATCCATGAACCCTTTGGCTGACATAAATATTACATTAAATAGCAGGAATGAGTGAATTATTGGACATGGTGTTAATTACTCTTGCCTAACTCTGGGCTCTGTATGAGGACAGCTATTGTTTTGTACATGGCAGGTATTTGATATGGTGTGTGTCCTGCTATTGTGACTCTGTAAAACTTCTGAAGATTAACAAAGAAAGGATGTAGAAATATACTCCCTGAAATGTCAAACACAAAAGTGAAAGAAAGAGAAATATATAGGAAAAAATGGGCACACTAGTACCTAAACCTTTCGAGGAATCAGATAATGTATGTTCAATTTCTGATTCCACTACCAGTTTTTTTATGTGACCTTGGGCAAATCATTTAACTTTCCTCTCACTATTTCTCTTCTGTAAAGCTGACACCAGGCTTTGTCATAAGAAGGGGAAAGGGATAAGCCTTATTTCAGCATGGAGATCATCTCATGTGGACAATGGAAATATGAGTCAATTTCTCTTAAGAAAATAATTTCTAATATATGTTCCTTGTGATCTAGTCATACAATACGCAGTGCTTAAATTTTCCATCTTTTCTGTGGTAAATCTCATATCTGAATATTGTAGTGAAAACTAACTGCCCACACCTCCCCAAAACCATTCACTCAAATGAAAGCAGGTATTTGACTTCTTGAAGCATAAAAAATAAGCATTCTACTCAATTTCTTCCCCCATTAAACTGATAAGAGTTTTTCCTAGAAGAATTACCTTTGACAAAAGATTCATTTGTGGTAAATCTTGAGAAACTGTGGCAGAAATTGGATCAGAACAGTGTCTTACACGTTTCAACATCAGCTATAAAAATATTGAGAAGATTAAAGTATATCTTTTGTCACCAGTAGATTTTTGCTAGACCTCCCTTGGGCTGACAGCACTTTTAAACATTTACATGGCCTAGGATTTATACCCTAACTGTGTGCAAGTAAAAAATTACCCTAATTGGTATCAAAAAGTCTTAGTGGATGTTATTTTGAAAATCATTTATTTAGCTTCATGCTGTACTGAAATCGTAAGTTCTGCCTTGAAGAACTGCCTCTGTTCCACAGTTTACATACCATGAATAAATATTTAAATCACTCTTTCCTGTGAGCAGAGCGCAAAGGGAAGAGCTTGGCCACTCTTTACCAAAGACAGGCGAGATGTGGTGCTGCGTGCCGGCTCCTGAGGGCTCACAGAGAGCTGAGCTCCATCCTGGCCCCATCGTGCTGTGGTCAGGGTGCCTGGATTGCTCTGTAACCTCCTCTCTGTATGCTTCAGAAATACCAGGGATCTGACCTGCAAAACCAAAAAACGCCTCTAAGCAAAAACAAATTTATGATTAAAAAAACAAAGGCATTTTTGAGCTCTTGTAACATGAATATCTGGAATATCTGGCGGGGGGGGAACCCCATAGGATTATATAATTAAAATTACCTAATATTGCACATATAGAAAGACCTTGAACTGAGGTTATTTACCTATTTCTGTTGCTTCCTAACTTTTCTGTGTTTCACTTGGCATCTTTGGTTGTGTCCTTTACTCTTCATGAGTCTTATGTAAATTGTCTGGGTAACATATGGTCTCTGAATTTAAAAACATCATTATTCATATTTTTATGAGCAAAACCTTCTCAAACATCAGTATGTGCAAAAATCACAGTCATCTGAGTACTCATGGGAAAGGGACTGGAATGCTATGAAATGCAGAAGTTATGTTTTATCTCACCTTTCATAAACTTGTTCATTCTATCTACAGCTATTTATTTGTGAGTCTCAGGTCTGTGTAAATACCTATTAATTTGGAGAAAGCACAGCTCCGCTGTTTTTCCAACACTAATAAAAGAAATATTTTTATGTGTTCATCACAATAAAAATTTACTCCATTTTTTTTTTAAACAATGATTTGACAGCCCCTTTCTTTACAAGAGTTCTTTCTCTTACAAGTTGTCTTTCAATGTGTCCCTGAAGTTTTTAGCATTATGCACTGATGTGGTACAGGAATAAGGCTGAATTGGAGGCCTTTATTCTAGGAAAATACAGAAGGTATTGTCTCCTTTCTGTTCTGAAACTGTTTTTTTAAAATTCTTTTCACATTTAAGGGTCAAGCCCTGAGGAATTCAAAAGGTAATATGCATTATGAATTGCACATGGCATGCTGACCTATTTTTCCATACACTCTATTTTTCAGTAGACAAATTCCTTTTTTCTTTTTTTTTTTTTTTTATGTAAAGTTTGTATCCAGGCAAAGGATACAGCAGCACTCGGTGATCCAGGCCTACGTCTTATTCTGCCAGGTTCTGCCTTGTTAAATTTGCACACACCACATCATCTTCTTGACCTCCTTTACCTCTCAAGAAGCCAGTGCCTGAAGCAAAGGATATTTAGTTTTAAAGCAGTTGTTTTTGCTTCATGTGTTTAAACCTATTGAATAAATGTCTCTCTGTAAAAGGGCTTGTGTCCCTGTAGCAATTTTTTGGTACATAGACAGTACCAGAAAGTATTTTAGAGTATTGGAACAGTAAGAAGGCAACTTTTGACAAAAATGTGAAAACAGATATGTTAGCTACAAACGTGTCTGTTCTTAATCTTTTATTTCATTGCTCATAAAGGAAAAAAAAATTAAATTATTTAATGTGCAAGAATGACACAGACACGATAGTTTCCTGAAGGCTCTGAGTCTAAATATAGAGGGGGGTGTTGGCAGAGGTCTGTTGCCCCCTGGAATGCAGATGATCCACTATGGGACTGGCAAAATCCTTGAAGAAATACACTGAACCCATTTGGTCAGAGAGTGTTTGGTTCCACGGACAAGGTGCTCNTTTTTTGAGAAACACTGACTCAAGGCTTTTGTATTCCTACTCAGTCTGTGCATCATTTGATTTTACTATGAGGGAGTTTAACTCAACAGGCAAGCTGGTGACACACTACTGCAACAAAATACACCTTTACCACCTCCACACCCACCAGACAGCTATGGGAATAATCTGGAAGCAAGGTTTCTGTAACTAAGAAAAATTTATGGGAAAGAGCAGGTTCTGTAACTGAGAGATGAGTGTATATGATCAGTGTGCTGCCAAAACCTCAGGGATGGATTTCACCAAAGGCCACTTTGTGGGAATTTTGGGATATCTGATCATTATTAGAAGCATGGCACTTATGCAAACAGCATGGCTTTGGCCTCAGCCAGCATTCACAAAGCATTTGCCATCAGGAACTGCGTGCCTTTGGCAGTGCTCCTGTTCCATGCACACAAACACCCTTTGCCAAGTCCTGGCAGCACCTGCCTTGCTGGCTGCCACCACCTACACAGAGAACAGCAGAGATACCCTCCTCTGTGACTTGAGCTGCTGAGTCAGGAGTGTGTTTGCCTCTCCTGCCCCCAAACCCACCCGTGATGCTGTGANTGAATAAATGTCTCTCTGTAAAAGGGCTTGTGTCCCTGTAGCAATTTTTTGGTACATAGACAGTACCAGAAAGTATTTTAGAGTATTGGAACAGTAAGAAGGCAACTTTTGACAAAAATGTGAAAACAGATATGTTAGCTACAAACGTGTCTGTTCTTAATCTTTTATTTCATTGCTCATAAAGGAAAAAAAAATTAAATTATTTAATGTGCAAGAATGACACAGACACGATAGTTTCCTGAAGGCTCTGAGTCTAAATATAGAGGGGGGTGTTGGCAGAGGTCTGTTGCCCCCTGGAATGCAGATGATCCACTATGGGACTGGCAAAATCCTTGAAGAAATACACTGAACCCATTTGGTCAGAGAGTGTTTGGTTCCACGGACAAGGTGCTCAACAGTGTGTCTGCTTGAAAGGGGACCTGTACAAATAAACAGATAGTTGTGGAGCACTGAAATGCAGGTGAACTGCAAAAGAAATAGCATAATTCAAAATAGCTCAGATGACATACAGCTTATTTCCCTATCTCAAAATATTACTTCGGTCTCTGCAGCACCTGGAGGGCTAAAGGCTTTTAGCTCCATCAGAAGGATTTAATCAGTCCAAGAGAGGTGGGTATATGTATTAAAAAGTAGGTAGAGAAAAGGTAGTGTCTACAGACCTGGCTTATTTGTATGGAAACACATGTTGTTGATTCCATGTGATACCAGTGCTACTACTGAGACTGAGGCGTGATCCTTCTTCTGGAACTGCTTATTAGATGTGGGCAAAATCATGTAGATTCTTTTTCTTTCTTTCTTTCTTTCTTTCTTTCTTTCTTTCTTTCTTTCTTTCTTTCTTTCTTTCTTTCTTTCTTTTTTTGAGAAACACTGACTCAAGGCTTTTGTATTCCTACTCAGTCTGTGCATCATTTGATTTTACTATGAGGGAGTTTAACTCAACAGGCAAGCTGGTGACACACTACTGCAACAAAATACACCTTTACCACCTCCACACCCACCAGACAGCTATGGGAATAATCTGGAAGCAAGGTTTCTGTAACTAAGAAAAATTTATGGGAAAGAGCAGGTTCTGTAACTGAGAGATGAGTGTATATGATCAGTGTGCTGCCAAAACCTCAGGGATGGATTTCACCAAAGGCCACTTTGTGGGAATTTTGGGATATCTGATCATTATTAGAAGCATGGCACTTATGCAAACAGCATGGCTTTGGCCTCAGCCAGCATTCACAAAGCATTTGCCATCAGGAACTGCGTGCCTTTGGCAGTGCTCCTGTTCCATGCACACAAACACCCTTTGCCAAGTCCTGGCAGCACCTGCCTTGCTGGCTGCCACCACCTACACAGAGAACAGCAGAGATACCCTCCTCTGTGACTTGAGCTGCTGAGTCAGGAGTGTGTTTGCCTCTCCTGCCCCCAAACCCACCCGTGATGCTGTGAACTAATGCTGAAACTTGCTTTTTATGGCTGTTGGTGAACAAGAAACTCTTCTGAGAAAGGTGAGAGTACAAGTCACTCAACCTTTGTCCCTCCATCTGAGGCAGATGTTTGTCATACTTGCTGTGATCCCTCAGGAGGGCACACACAAGCCACATTCCTCTCATCCAGTGTCTGGAATGTTCTTCCTCACTTCGGTGGCCTTTCTTTGCTCCCTGTGTCTTCTCCCACCAGGACACCCTTCTCTTAGAAATTACTGGGTCCAGGTAAAGTGAGAAGGTAGGTGCTGAGTCATCTTTGGGTTTCTTTAGGTGTGCTGTATTCTCAAACCCCACCAGCATTCTAGCACAAAATACTGGCTACACTCCGGCATTTCTCGACTGCACCCTAATCTAGTGCAGGCTAATTCACAGATTTGAGGACAGCAAACCACATGCCCTCAAATCTAATTCAGTCTTTCCCTATTTTCATAAAACCAGTGTGTGATTCATGGAATACTGACTACATATTTTCTTTTGCAACCACTCATTCTGTGCTCACTTATGGAAATAATTTCCACCTAAGACTTGCTTCCATGGCAGTGAATTTTCTGGTTTCCCTGTATGACCCTTTGTTTGAGGTCTCCCAACACCCACCCATTATATATTAACCAGCTTTATGAGCTAAAACACAAGCTCCCCATAAGCCAGCATCTGCTTTTCCACAACGGAACAATGAAGAAATGGATATATGTTTATTACTGCATTGATGATCTGCCTTCAAGATTCTTTTTCATTAAGCATTGCACAGTTTAGCCTTTTATTGAAACTCAGCTTTATTACATTTATTGCATTTCTTCTAAATATTATTTCTGTTAAAGGAAAGAATAAAGAGATGAGATCATCTGTGTAAAACCATGACACTCTGGGGATGTCATTATTGCTTTGAGATTTAAAAATAACCACCAAGGGAACCAAAATGTTTCATATTCCTACAGGAATTTAATCATAGTTTTATTCTTTGGGTCTCAGAGTTCCCAAAATCTCCCCTTTCAGGGATGACCAATTATGAACTCAATAGTGATATAATGAATTTATTGCAATTCCAGAGCATTTCCAGAACTGAAAAGTTTCTTGCCCCTTATGTAATTCTTACTTGTTCTATAATAGCTTTTTTCATGTTTTTTTTCCCCAGATTTTTGACCCAAGGTTGGTTATTTTAATAGATAAGTGCCTTTAAGAAGATATGACATTGTTAATTATGTAGCAAATGATATTAAAAGGCAAGATTGTTAATAATAAGATAATGATAATGGGAAGATATTATTTATTTATTCTAAACGTACGAAAGTCTAAATTAAATCTTATTTGAAAGTATTAATTAATGATTCTGCTGTTGCTAATATCTAGCCTACAAAGATATATAATATTATGCAGTGCACAGGAAGTGATTAAATTAAAAGTATAAAATATTTATGTCTCCAGGCTGTGAGCTGGTACTGTAGGTTAGAAATAATACATGAAATGTTGAGGCTGATAATTGTAACCCAGATAATTTTACAGAGAGATTTTTGTCCTTTTCCGTGGCCTCCATTTTTCAGCATGTTTTCTGCTGGTTGCCTCATGAATGTAAACACAAATGTGAAGGTGGGCATGAGTAAGTATGAGAGTGGGCTCCTGTCTTTTATGGAAAGACACTTCCCAAACAGGCAAACATATCAGCAAGATCTCACAGCCTTGAATTTGTTAGTTTTTTAAGTAAATGGCAGCTAGTGACCAATTCAGTACTGAAATAATACAGCAGTGGTGCTCTGGGGTAGGCGATCAAACAACGCTCACGATGCAGAAGATGTGCGGAGCAGGTTACGGCAATTACACCGACCTCTCCTGTAAAGCACACTGAGGTGAAAATGGCTGTGTCACAATTCAAGGAAACACGATTTCTTTCCCAGCACTGTATGAATACAACCCCAACACAGGGATCAGCTCTTCCCCCAGCACTAACCAAACTATCTGCGGCTGCTTTGGCTGGCATCAACTGAAATGAGGCTGGAAAGAAGAGGATGAGGGGATTATTCTACTCACAGATATGTAACAGTAGACATTTAAATTACTAGGGCTCTTCAACTTCCTGGGTATTGTGATGGTCTTTGTGAATGTAAAGGGAGTCAAGATGTGATGGAAGGAACCAAGTTAATCAAGACTTATAGCACATCAGTATTTCAAAGGCACCTATTGCCACTTTCAAATTTAATGAAGTCCAGACTCCTAAAGATCAAAGTATTAGTATTTTCCAGAATATAGGTTAAAGATCGAGTCTTATTTTGATTTTTTCAAAAAACTTATGGGTAACACAAGCTTCACATACACACTTCTTTCAGAAGAAGACATTTTATGAGCTTACCTGCAAGGTAGTCATCGTGTGTTTATAAAAACTAGATGTGGTACATGTGTATGTGCTGAAACCTTCAGTTATGCATTTATAGGCACCAGTAAAGGGTGAACTCTTTGTCACTGACATCAAGAGTTGGCTTTCACAGCTACCTTGGGATTTAGGCTTTCATGCTTTTGGGTCACTTCCAACAGAGGATCTTCCATGATTCTACAATTCCATGACTTAACAATGCCTGTGAATGATGCGGGGCCTGTTGCACTGTACCTGTACAAATATGGATGCTTGTACATACAAAATATCTGTTTCTTTACAAGCTTTTTCAATCTCATTTTCAAATTATGTCATATTGCAGGGTGGCTTAGAAAGATAGCCAAAATTCAGTTATTACTGTTTGCACCTCATAGTTTTGTTACTGGGGAAACTGGGGACTTTTGCTATGGAAATGCTGCTTTCAGACTTTGAGATATTGGCAGTGCTACACAGACTAATTTTGATTCTTAAATAATTTTTAAAGATGAAACTAGAAGTAATGGGTATGTTTTGAGGGAGGACTGAAATACCTTGATGTAAAAAGCTAGACTAATTAGAGCAACAAATTCATAAAATGGCAGTAAAATGAACTTCCAAACATTTCAACATAAATAAGATTAACTGTCAGAAGGAAGAAAATCTGCATTAACAATTTTCTGGACCAAGACTTCAAATGCAAATTGATGTCTTGAAACTGATGGCTCCTGAAAGACAATATGGACTTTGAAAGAACGTGCAGGGTGCCAGCTAGATCATGACCTGAACAGATCTTTCATGTTCCTCTTTTTCATGCTTCTTTCCCCATTTTTTTGGTCTGATCCTGATTTCTTATACACCATGATGGGCTAGCAACCAAATCTCAAACCTCAGGTTCTCTCTGATGTGCTTTGATTTTGTGACAGAACAGGAGCAGCAGCTTCAGAGCATCAGAACTGGAGCCCTAACTTGCTGGTATCACTGAAGTCCAGGAAGACCTCCTGCTGTCCTCCTTCAGCTGCTGTTAGAGGTCTGCACAGGGCCATATGGACACAGAGCAGAACTATACGTGGTCCTGCTGGATATTATTTGACTGCCAAAAATCTTTTCCAGGACACTGACTTGGGACCCACAGTGCAGTTCTCCGCTGCTATCTGCTGTTATTCCAATTGCTGTCTACAGTGTCTTCTCCTCTTCTTTTGGGGGGATGAAATATTCAATACAGGGGAATGAACAGAGGTGAGGGCTTTCATATTTTTTTCCCATATCCTTTTCTCAAAATGTTCCCATAAAAAAGATATCTTAATTTTAAATACAGATCCTTTCCTAAGCCACTGTTCAAACTGCGGTCAGGTAAGTCATAGGTATTTGACAGGATAGGAGAAAATAAGGAGTCATCTCAAATTATTATGAAAAGCAATGTGATTAGTATCCTCTTACCCTTGCTGTCTTCAGTATAGCTGAACATCACAACTTGTCACCCTCGGAGTTCCTGCAAAAACCAAACCGGGAAAATAGGCACTTTTATATTTGACACCTGGCCCATTTTATCTTTATTAGGCTTCTTCAAAAGAGATTCTTTCACTTCATGAGCTAAAGAGCCTAAACGACTGGCTCTATGCCGCGGATGCCTACATTTAATGAGATGAATTCCAGTGTTTCTGACATTTTTTGCCACGTAATGAAGACTCCTGGTGGAACAGAGACGCCAGTACCTGTTTGTCACCCACACTGCCACGAAGCACTCTGAGTGGGCAGTGGGAGGAAATTATCACTCTCTATGCTATTTCTGGATCAAAAAGGCATGCCTTCCTTGGAAAAGTGAAGTGGGAATTTTATCTTAGTAAGGATGGGTAGGGAGGGCGGAGAATCAGCCAGCAGTGGATAAACAGAGGATTTGTACCTCTGTCAGCATCAGTCTGACATCTCTCACCTTCTATGTTCTTTGTGAAAACCACACATGCAGAGAAGTCAAAATTGTAGAATATTTAAAACACAGCATGAAAAGAAACTGAATGCTTATGAGAATTTCTCAGAAACATGATTTTCAGAATTAAGATGCCTGTTGTTACCTATTCTTCTCTATATCTGATGCTGTTTTCTGAAATACAAAATTGCACAATTTCTCACTGGGTTTTCTCTCATATCTGCTAGTTACTCATCAACAAAATCCTGTTTCTGAGTGTAAGAAACGGGAAAAAAGGTTTCCTTGAGGCTTTTGTTTTGCAGCTCACAAGCTGGTTCCAGCTGCATGTGGATCATTACCTCCTGGCTGGACACAACCCATCCATGACTTTTTGAGGAAGGCTTTGTAATTTCTGGGGGGAAGGCAGATAGAAGAGAGCCTGCCACTTACTTGTAGGCAGGGATTTTCCTGGGATTTACTCAACTTTCCAAAAGGTACTTCTAGGTTTTGTTTTGCCTGATATAAAAAATGCCCTAGAGACTGCAGAGAACTGCTGCATTACCTAATTAAGTGGAGTATTTTCAGGGAAAAATCACTCTCATAGCTCCTTTTCAGGGACAAGTCCTTAATGTTAGTGGTCTTGATTCCCAGCAGGCTCTGACTCTAGGTTGCCACAGCCAAAGGGAATGCTCTTGGCATACTGAAATCAGTACGTTTTAATAAAATTCCAATTTTTAGGGACTTTTTTTATTCCCAAAATTTTTCAATCAGCCCCACATTCCAGTTTCACTAATGGGCCATTGTGGATCAAGTGAAATTTTCATTCAGTGGAGAATGCCACCAGGGTTTCAAATGAGCATTTCAAAAACAAGAAGGTGAAATAGAAGCTTGAGAAGATGACATTTTGCACTGACCTTTCTCTTTAGAGTCCCAAAAGTTGCAGCCAAACCCCAATTTGACAGAGAAATACATGACTGGCTGATTGATTAATAGCCTGAAGATGCTTCTTCTGAAGCTAATTCATCCAGACAGATTCTTCAGGGAATTCTCACACCTGGAAACTCTCTGGGGGGTAAATTGAATTGATGAATTTTCAGATGCTAGTCACATTAAAATTATCTAGCCTTAATTTGTCCTCTGTCTTGTACTTGCTATAACTGCCTACAGACAGTAAACTGGATACCATATCCGAGCATTGGTACAGTGCGTCTTTGTTATGCAGATAATGTAGACCAGATAGGATGGAAAATTCAGTCTGTGATTGGCACCCATGTGCCAAGGCTAGAAGCGCAGGGCTTAATTTAACAGGAATTGTGACAGTAAATTTGTGACAGCAGGGATATTGTTCTGTTTCACATGTAGGAATTTCTGGCCTGCTACCAAAGGAAGAATTAATATTCAGAAAGAAGCAACTGAAAAAGGAAGTGTTGTTGTATTTTGTTATTCCTGATTCCCTCAGCATGTAAATGCAAAAGAGGAGAATCCTGCAGCTCCCTCTCAGAGATGCTGAGTTCTGCTCTGACTCTTGCCCCAGGCTGGGGTTGCTCACATGAGAAGGCAAGAGGAACCAGAAGGGAGCTCAGACAATGAGCCCCAACATATGCTCAGTGGTGGAGACAGGCAGGAGGAGCTATCTGAGCCAAAAAAGTTTCTCAGGTCAGGTGAACCAGACCACTAAAAGTGAAATCTAACTGGAACTCTGTCTGCTTCTCTTGATCACAGGAAAACATGAGCTGAAGAAAGACAGGTGTTTTCAGTTCTGTGTATAGACCAGCCATAGGTAACCAGTCATGATGAAAGGAACTCGAGTCTCTGAATCTCAGAGGTAGTCCTCCACTAAAAGAAGTAGTTTTGCTCTGGCTCTTAAGTTTCCCTGATGCACCAGAGAGGAATAAAACCTTGCCACATTCAAGTGCAAGCCT
>VYZQ01042779.1:33250-61880 GCA_013400655.1 Mystacornis crossleyi
TGGAACTCTGTCTGCTTCTCTTGATCACAGGAAAACATGAGCTGAAGAAAGACAGGTGTTTTCAGTTCTGTGTATAGACCAGCCATAGGTAACCAGTCATGATGAAAGGAACTCGAGTCTCTGAATCTCAGAGGTAGTCCTCCACTAAAAGAAGTAGTTTTGCTCTGGCTCTTAAGTTTCCCTGATGCACCAGAGAGGAATAAAACCTTGCCACATTCAAGTGCAAGCCTCAAGGAAGGTCAAGATGAACTTCCCCACACCAGAAGAGCAACGTGAGGTGAGAGGCTTGGCAGAGCACTGGTGACTGAAAATAAAACCCCTAGAAGTGATGTTAATGTAGTGATCAGCTCCTGTGGTACTTCGATTAGGCTTTCAGTGGAAGAGAGTTGCTGGCTGTGTGGTGTTTTAGGACATAGGAGTGCTAATCTTAGTGCTTTGGTCAGGGAATTCAAGTCACTAATAAAAGACTTAAAATATTGGATCAGAAGATCTGTAGACATAATTTTTGTAGCGGTACATATAAGTTTAAAATCAATGTTGTAATTTCAGGTAAATTCCCGCTTGCATTTCCCTTATGTCTGAGCATAACCTGCAGAGGAGAACAGAGCTGGAAAGCCTTGTAATTAGTGATCCCAAGCAAACTGGTGTCCTCTCCCTCCTCTGGGCAATCCCCTGGGGCTCACTCTCAGAAGTGAATAGCCGACTGGATATTTTATTTCAGTGTTCCTTTGCAAGCTTTTTTTCAGTGTATAGACTTGGCAGCCTGGAAAGGAGAGACGTTGAGGGGCAGGAAGGACAAAGTGAGTGGAGCACAGGAACCAAATTTAAAGCATTAAGTCTTAAATTTACTTCCTCACAACCACAGCCACATCAGAAGGTAGGAAGCAGTGACTTCAGTCCTGGTATAAGCATTTAATTTCCGTGTGTTCTCACGGGGTGAATTTTGTTCCTCAGCAGATGCCCAGAGGGCGATCTGGTTATATATCCATTTCAGTGAGGGTGTAGTGAACAACTGTGAAGTGTTTGGTGTGATATCCAGACAGCAAACTTTGGAAGCAGATGTGCAGTGGGGACAGTCGGCTTCAAAAACAATTGTGTCAACACCTGCTGTCATTTCTGTACTGCTGTATGTGAAGGGTTTGGACCTACACTTGCCCCCTTTTGAGCAGTGCCCTAATGAGGAGGCTGATGTACAGAAACTGTTCACAGCTATCCCTACCCACCACATATTCAACAAGCCTTTGTTATAATTTTTGTCTATTTTTTCTCAGCAAAAGAAGTCAAATTTGGTGACAGTAATGATAATTATTTCTGAGGTTCTAACATTTTGGACCCTGAATTTCAAAATTGTAGGAAAGTAAACATTGTTGGCCATATGAAGCAATGTACAAATAAATAAAAAAGATTGCCATGAGCCTGAAGGTGAGATTTATCATAATTTGAATTCTTTTGCAGTTCATATATACCACACTCCTGATAAAGACTTATTTCCTCTCTGTTTTTACATATCAGTAACATGCAAGCATCAAGTATCTTTCATTCTTCTTGTTCAACTAATCATTAATACAGAATATGCTGCACAAGGGATTTGAAAGGATTCCCAAACCCACCTGTAGATGTGCTATAATACAGTGCCAAAATCCAAATGAACTGTTCCTACAGCAGCTACTGTTTGCATCATCTATCACAAATCCACATCACAATCCATTCAGTGGTGCCCATTTCAGATACTGGTAACAATTATGGCATTTTATATTACAGCAATTTAAAATCCTAATACTTTCTCACTAAGGCTAAAATCACACACTAAGTGGACTATGACCAGACTTGCTGTGCTGAGGTGCATTTAAAAGATTGTATCTGTCTGTAGCAAGGATGCTGACAATTCCTTCTAATAGTATTTGGCAATTTATAATTGCTATGTTCTGTCTGAAGACCTTCTGTCATGTTCATGTAATCTCTATCAGCGATTTCCAAACAAAATGATTCATAAAGAGCCATAATTAATTGGAAGAAAGCCAGCTATCTAAAATAAATACTACCATTAGCATCTCTGGCAAGCCCAAAAATAGCCTCTAGAGATGCTGCTGTCACAATGAAAAAGCTTTCAAAAAAGTATGAAGATATATGCTACATGTTAATGGAGTGATTCTGCCCAGTCCAAGAACTTGAGACCTTATATTTATGAAATTTAAGATGGACATGAACCTCTGGAGCAAGTCCAGAGAAAGCCATGAAGATGATCAGAAGGCCGGAGTACCTGTTTAAGAAGAAAGGCTGAGACAGTTGGGGTTTTTCAGCCTGGAGAAGAGAAGGCTCTGAGGAGACTTTAGAAAAGCTTGCAGTAACAAAAGGGGATAGGGGAACGGGCTCAGAGTNAACAAAAGGGGGCTACAAGAGAGCTGGAGAAGGACTTTGTACAAGGCCATGTAGTGACAGGACAAGGGGGAATGGCTTCAGACTGAAGGAGGGAAGGTTTAGATGGATATTTGAAAGAAATTCTTTACTGTGAGAGTGGCAAAACACTGGCATGGGTTGCCCAGAGAAACTGTGGATGCCCCATCCCTGGAAGTGTTGAAGGCCAGGTTGTAAGGCGGTTTGAGCAACCTGGTCCAGGGAAAGATGTTCCTGCCTGTGGCAGGGGGAGGTGAATGAGATGAGAGGTCCCTTCCAACCCAAACCATTCCATGATTTTATGATTTTATGATACTTAGAATATCATTTTGTGAAGCTAATATGACTACAAGGTTGCTGTTAGCTGTGTAATAGCTGTCTCTGATTCAAGGGCCAGGTCACAGCACACACTGCCCAAAGTTCAAAGGGAACCCAAAATGCTACCTTAGCTCAGCTGAAAGCTTCATCCTTGGAGCACAAGAAAAAAGGAGCTTTCACTCAACTACCATTTGCCATCATTTCTGTGTATGTGGGAAGGTGTGGAGTGTGCAAATTCAGTACTCAATATTTGGGTGTGCAAATATTAGGGTGCACTACAGAGCCTATAATCAACTGTACCGTATTTTCCTGTAGTCTATCTGAATTGTGGGAAAGGGCATGTACCTTAGATAAGCACATCAGCATGTTCCTGGTATTAATTCACGAAAAATACTTTTAGCAATCAAGAGAAAATTTCATAGAAGAAAGCCACAGGAAAACTACAGATAAATGAAATGGAGTGTTGTGGCCTCTGTCGATGGTAAGGTGCCACAGCCTTCCCGAAAGCATCTCTGTGAGAAGCTGCTTCGGTAGGGCTGCCGCGCCCCAGTTGGCGAGGGTGGATGCGCCAAAGCTTCCCGGCCTATCCCGTTCAGGAAAAGCTTCCCGGCCAATCCTCTTCATGAACTGTCTGTCCCATGAAGGGTCAGGCTCTCTAAGGAAGCCCACAAAGGGTCAGGCTCTCAAAGGAAGAAAGGTGTTCACCATCCTCCTCCAGCCACCGGAGCAGCGGGCACACACACACACACACACACACACACGCAGGTGGACAATAAAAGAGTCTGGGAAGGGCCTTTGTATGGGGTTCCATGGGAGGGTTTGTTGCTACCACTCCATGAAGAGTCACAGGGATGAAGACAGGGAACAATGGAGGGTACAGGGTTTTAATGGGGGAGGAGAGAGCATCAGGGCCTGTTGTCTGAGGATACAGGGGCAGTACAAAGGTGGGACCAGGGTAAGGGAACCAATAGGGATATCATGAGGGAGGTATGAGGGCCAGTGGGACAGCAGGGAAAGGAGAACATTCTAGGGCACAGACATACAAGGGATAAAGGGGCAGGGAGGACAACAAATCAATCAGGGAAACAGAATTGGGAGACATTAACATAACAATGCATCCTAGGAGAAGCCTGTCACTCGAACCTGGGGGTGGATTTCTACCCTTAGGGACAGTCATCCTGTGCCTTATCCCATGGGCACCCACAATGGAGGGTGCTATTCAAGATTCCTTCAGTTGAATCAAACATACTTCATCAGGAACTTTTCTAATCAATAATGATACCAAAAATGTACATAGTTCATCTTTTATTATAAAGGGCCAAATTTCTACTTCATCAGCAAAAGCCATAAGCAGAAAGTTACAGCTTCCTGGTCCTTTGTCTAACACTGGCTTTTGAGCTGGTCTGGGCAGCCTTGACACTGCTTGTAAGTGCATCTGCTGACCAGAGTCTCCGCCAGGAAATTTAGAGCTGTGGGTTAGATAAGTGTGCAGTTTTCTAACCACATTTCCTCTCTGCCCCTCCTTGTGCGCAACAGCGACCCTCCCTTTAGAGGAGATAAGAGAGAGTGGCAAAACCTATCTTAACCTATTATACACAGAAGTGAAAAATTCATCTTCACAGGGCTCACTTGTAATTTGCTTAGGGTAAAAAACTTTCAGTCTTTTTTACTGTATTTGGTTGGTTAAGGTACATTAGGAGTTTTGTAATATATACAATTAAAACTTGTCTTGTAAAGAGGTGTTTTCATGACATGTTTTTTTCCTTTCTAAAAACTTAATATATGCTATACTGAATATAAGGCAGTGAAAGGAGAAGAAGTTTTATTTGTAGTGTGTATGCTACTTATTAGAAATTGGAATTAAATATATAATTTCTACTCTGTTAGACTGAATCTGAAATTCCTCCCAAACTCTGTATGTGTGTAGTGGAATTGTAGATATGTTTAAGATACTGATGGAAAATATATTACGTCTCTCCAGTTTTCTGATATACCAAAACAAATCGAGTTTTCTGGTAGATCTGCCTACAGATATGTAATATCCTTCAGCATGATGCAGAAAGAACTGCATATAACTTATTGGCTAAAGAGGACGCTAGGTGATTATGGGAACACTGTGAAATGAAACATCCTGTCCTCCGTGAGCTGAAAATGTACACATCTGTGCTGACCTATAGGTGTGCACACTCCTGCTCGAATGCCAAGAGCAAGCGCTAGCAGCAATCCAGGGTGATGCTAGAGGAGATTGGTTAGAAAGCCTGTTTCTGCCATTGTTACCATTACATTACCAGAAAATGCAATCAAGCACCACTGCTTCCCATTTAAAAGGGATTCTGGTCTGAAATGTAAGCATGGCAACCACCAAGGGGTAAGATTGCTGGGGGAATCGATTTGTAGATGAGTGTTGCTGATTAGCAGGCCTATAAACAAAGGTCCATTAAAAGTCTGTTTTGTCTCTGTGCTACTGTCAAGCTCTCATATAGAACTAAGAAATGGAGTAAAAATCAAAGGGGATTTTAAAATTTGTAAGATCTGTGTTTCATCTATTTCTGTACAGCTTTGAAGATACACGGGTTTGATAATGGAGGCGATAAAAGCAACACAGCTTTACCTCAGAGAGCTGCTGCAAGGGAGGAGCTATTCACTATATATTCACTTTCTCTGCATGCAATAATTCATCAGGCTCAGACTCCTTGTTTCCCCAGTCAGCTTTAACCATTTCCTTGCCTGCTCCCTGCATGAAATAACATTAACCCACTTCAGTAAAGCTGTGGCTTCCCCTACAGGCACAGCTAGAATGTGTATGAATAATCTGTACACTGTGACCCAATCCTTTCCAATTCAAAATAAAAGCATTTCAGAGTAGGTGGACAAGATTCCTCCAGCAACTTCAAGAGTGTTTGACTAGCTAACCTGGGTGAATGTGAAAGTGTCAGAGTCCACTAAAGTGCATTAACTGCACCTGCCCTGATCTCTAAACTCCTTATTGCAATCTTACACCACTGTCCTCCTCATATGATGGCAGGACAGTCACATGAAGATGACTGATTTGCTGAGATTCATTCATTTGATTTTAACCTACTGATAAGAATAAAAGATCTCCATACTTTTATAGGGAGATGGGAAGTAAGAAACTGTTTAAACACTGCTCTTACCAATAGAAATTGAAAAGAGTGAGAATCTGATTCTTCTTATCTCAACTGAGCAACTTTGCCTCTGGACTAGAGCAAAACGAAATAATCAGTATCTTATGTCATCTTTTCCCCTAGATGAAACTGATGAAGAATGATAAAACAGATGTATACCTGCCCTGAAAGAGGAATTTATCTCTTCAGATAGCCCTTTACATACAGGTATACCTTGCTCCTAATAGTGCCTGGACCACAGCTTGAAATTCTGGCAGTGACTGAAAACTACGCATTAATGAACCTTTGATAAAAATCATCACACAGACCCTACTATTGATATTCAAAGAGCCAAAAACATGTCAGGAACTATTTAATGGCAGTAGCTCTTCAATGATTAGGAGAAAATGTTAAATACACTGGGTAAAAACTCATCTGGTAGGAACTCACATCCATGAAAGTCTTTTTTCAATAGCAGACTGTAATAAAGATGTAGGACCTAAGTGAAATGTTACTAGAACTACGATCTCTGATCTCTGTCTCCTGTGGCATCATTCACATCATTGTAGTTATTCTAGTGAAGTGTGCTTTGTTTCATTTTTCTTTCTTTTCATCTACAAAGGAGGAAAACCTTAACTAAAACCCCAGTTCAGTAATGAGAAATGAAGTGTGCAAGCCCTTGTACCCTGAGATCCAAATGTATCAGACTGCAAAGTGAATTCACCTTTAGAAAACCAATTTAAATTCAAATTAAGGTCATATCTTATGAATTTAATATGCAATAATAGTATTGTTTCTATTGAAGTCTACTAAGCACTCTGTGAAGAATGAAAACAGGACTTTCAAATGAAGTGGTCGTAAAAGAGACAAAGCTGTTCCACTTTATTTTTTTCTAACAGAAATCAGTTTAGAACTAAGTTGAATATTTATATGAGCCCTACTTAAGTTTTTTCTTTTCTTTTCTTTTCTTTTCATTTCTTTTCTTTCCTTTTCTTTTCTTNATACTCATAACCCATCAGACAGATATGGCAGGTACCAATTTGCATTAGCCTTTGCTCCTAGTGCTTTCTTGACTCACCATTAGATCAATTCCTTGCCCAAAAACATTTTGTCTTGTATCAGTGAGCAGGGGAATGGCACAAGGGATCAGCATCAACATCGAGCAGCAGAGGTTTCACCAGCACAGCAGAGGAGCCTCAGGCATGGAACTTTTCAGAACCTGAAATTAGTAGCTGAAGTCTCATTCAGTGATTTTTGGCCTGTAGGAAGGACAGCAGAGTCAGTGATTCCTGTGGGATATCTGCTCTGAGAAGGGCTGAACTTAGCAAGGCTGGTTCCATTGACTGGACTNTCTTGTTTAGACATAATGGGGAATATGAATATGAAGGAATCCCATTCTATGTACTCTGCAATTCACTCATGAGCACTGGATACCAGGAAATGTACCACAATATAAAACAAAGCCCATAAAACCATTGTTTATCTTATAGAATTATAACAAGCAGATACCTTCATATAAAAATACTTTTCTACATACCTATATATCTTTATATATATATGAAAGATATATAGATATATCTTTCNAAGGCTGGTTCCATTGACTGGACTGGGCTTCACACTGGGAAACAGAATGGCTGTTCTGGGTCAGACCAGCCTCTATCTAAATTAGAAGCTTGACTCCAACACTGATTTTAACCTTGAGAGGAGGTCAAAGAAGTGCTGTAAAGGACAACAGCAGGACTAACATAGGCCATGGCATGCTTTCTTCCAATCTTACATATTTGAAAGTGTCCCTAATGAGGCAAATTACAAGCAGATTGGATCCTCTCTCAGACTTTGACTGTTTGAGGCTACTTTTTTAATCATTCCTAAGGATATTGTTTTTCAGAAAAACACAGAAATATTTTGCTTTTTAAGGTTTATTCTTATATGCAGTTGCAGTTGGAAGTGGTCCCCCACCCATAAAACAAGCAGAAGCCAATTTCAGATCTGGAAGCTGTGTGACTAGAGATCGTTTGCTGAAGAGTGTGACCTAATTAGCCATGCTAGAGGGGAATTTTGGTGGGTGAATGGTATTCATCATGACAGTTCAGAATGCAGAGGACCTCCTTCTCCCTTGCGCCCCTCCCACATGACCTCAGGGATGTCTGTGTGACTTTTGATCTCTGAAACACCCTGTGTGCCTTTACTTTTTTTTACATCATTTAAATGTTCCACCATTTATTTTCAATTAAAGTTTTGCCAGTTTTGAGAGTGCTTCTGACTCAAGCACTATTTTTCCCTTCTTATAAAGCAGGCAGAGCACCAGTTTTCACTTTGTTTTCTGTGACCTGTATTTTTCTGTGGGCATGTGTTTGCTTGTGCAGTTTGGAGGTCATAGAAAATACGAATGTGAAAAAATTCTATTACGATGTACTTCCTTTTATTCATTGTGTTCCTTTTGTAGCCAGTATCACACTCTGGACAAAATTTATTTTGGAAACAATGCTTTCACAGAATTCTGACACATCTGTGTTAAGGATAACAATAATCACCTAAGAGAGGATTTATTTTGTTAAGTTCCCTGAACTGAAGTAAGGCTGGATCATTTTTTCTGTTTCCATTGTTATTTTCTCAAGCTTCAAATAGACTTAAACAAAACAAACATACAAAAAATCCTTTTTGCCACAAAAGAGCTTTCAGTGTTCCTGAGGAAAGCACGAAATAATTCATAGAAAGTCCTTGATGCCCCAAAAAACCTTTGGGACTTCAGGATGACTAAAACTCTGATAGCTGAAATGGAAAGGCAGAGGTCAAACCTTGAGATCTGCAGAAGCTTAGAAAGCGTTTGGTTGTTAAGATGTCACATATTTTTTAATTTACTATATAAAAATACTTTTGAAAGATTTTGGATAATTTTCTATAAAATATTTTCTCGATTTACAAAGCTGTTTTTATTATTTACCCTGCTTTTGTTTATTTGAAATGATAGCGTCCGCTGCTTTCTGTCTTGCAAATATAAATGCTTTAACTATGCTTCTAGCACATAAGAGATTATGCCTGCAAATACATGTCCATCCATGTTTGTACATATGGGCCATCCCATGAAAATCAATGGGAAATATGTGAATACTGTGCAAAGTTTGTCACCTGTTCGAGCTTTCCTCAGAAATCTATTTCCTTTACCCCTTTTTTATACTAAAATCTAAGGAGCACACCCTGTCAGAAAATTCAGTGCAAATCCAAAATAAATCTCCCAAATCCACTGGAATCATCTGGGATTCATGCCAGAGTGTACAGGGAATGGCACCACTTTGCCAGTGCCAGTGGCAGGAGGAGCCCATGTGCAGGGCTGCAGAGAGCTCAGGGAAAACACAGGAGTGAAGGTGGCAGGTCCTGGGGTGGGTCTGTGCCTCCAGCACAGCCCTGGGGGCTACTCCTGATGAGAAAAGGCAGCAGGCTGTGCTCACAGCATCCTCCACCTAAGGAAAATACTGCAACAGCAAATTTCCCTGGTAAACTGCATGAAAATAAAACCATCAATAAGCTTAAAATACTTTGATGCAAGGTCAGCTTCACATTCTTTCTCCAGTCTGGCTATAAAGTGACATCAGCAATGAACTCAGACTTTATAGCTGTTCATTTGTCACCATGCCCAGAATACTCCTCCTAGGCAAAGCAGTTTATGCAGCACAAACCAGATCCCCAAGATGATGGGTGACTACCCACGATGGGTGACTATCTGACAAGTGATTCAGATAACAATGTAAGATTGAGGAAAGGAAAAACAGGACCACGTCCTAAAAATTTCTGCCTCATGAAAGAATCCAGCAAATAGTAACAGAGGGAAAAAATTTGCAGTGATCTAATATTCCTGTTATGTTATGATCATCTGCAGAGCTCGAGCTCTGCAGTCTTTCCCTCATTCTCTTGCTCTAATCTATGTGGACGTTTCTATTATGTCCGTCAGCACAGCGTCTGAATGTCTTCTAAACAAGAAGAAATAACAACTCTTTTTTCTCCCATCAACAAAATAAGGACTTTATCTCAGCCAGCATGAAGTCTTCTAAAAATGTCAGTGTGCCGAGAAGGAGATTTATCATGGATGCAACACCTCATTCTCCAGTCTGCTTTCTGCTCTGTTTATGCATTGGTTTGAGTCTCACTGTGACGATGGGAATGAGCTGATGTCTGTGGTATTTATAGGGTATTTATATAAGGAAAGGTTCTTTAAGTATAGCAACAAGGTTAAGTGTGATAAAGCAACTCAAGGAGTGCTTTTGACAGCTGAGTACCCCCTCCCAGAAAAGCATTGTCTGCTTTAATCTTATTGCAAAAGCAATTTAAATGTAAGATACTTAGCAATACTTCTTGCAGCACTAGGTCTGTCATACACAGAAGGACAGACACCGACTAGAAGTGACAAAATAGTCACAAGCCATTGTGTAGCAGATCCTTTTGTCACATTTTATATGACGTAAAACTCATTTAAAAAATGCTCACAATAAGTTATGCTGCCTTGAGAGTGCTTTGATTAAAGTTTTACTTCAGTCAGCCCCTGATCTGCTGCTGGCCAGAGTAACAGGGTAGAGCCTTCTTACCTCCATTCACATTTCAAAATGAATGAAGCTGCCAACAGTGCTTTGTTTGCATCTTCACTGAATAGAGACAGACAGAGGAGTAATGCGTAATGGTCCTTATAATTCTAAGAAAATATATTTTATACTCATACTTCATATTAGTAATTCAAACTGTCATACTGTATACTTTACAAACGAGACAGGAAGGAGCTTGATCACTTCTTTGTGATTTTTTTCTTTTTTCTCAGAACAATCCTTTGAAAGCTTATTTGCATTGAAAATACTTATTGAAAAGCTGAGTGTCATGTCAGGGTTCCTATTCTATTCAGAGGATGTAATTTTGCTTTGTAAATTGGTCTCTCATCTTGAATGAGCAAATAAGCATCCTGGTGGATGCCAATTAGATGAACTTTTGTATCCCAAGTAGAACTGCTGAGAGCAATTTTGATGGACTTAATTTGCATCTGAATAAGCTTTCAACTGGATCTAAAACACATTGTAAAATCAGATTGATCTCTCCAGATTGCCTCCAATGGAAAACATTCCAGTAATGTAATTTTATTTGGAAAGACTCAGAGCAAGACATTTTGATTTCTGTTTAGTTCCTAATACTTTTCTTTTTCTTTTAACTACGCAAATAACATATCTTAAAAAGTCAATATGAAAGTATTTCAGTTTTTCTAAAAGTAAACATTAAGAATGGTTCCAACTTTTTGTTTCTGTGCCTTTGAGACTTATCTTCAAGGAAAATCTGGAACACTGATTCCTATCAGAATCGAGTCAAACATTAAAATCCTGAAATTCTTTTGAAAAGCAACTTCCATTCTCAGACTTAATCTGTAGAGGGACAAGCATTGATTGCTTAAAATGTTTCCAGCTGCAATAGTCTAAATCAGGAATTTTAAAATATTTTTGATAGATGCTGCGTTTGGTAATGGCAGCACTGGGTATAATCACTGACAGGAATAGCACTGATTACTGGTATCAGCCAAAAAAAGCCAAAAGCACTTCCAGCTCAGACTGTCTGTCTATCCTTCAGAGCCAGCTTCCATACCATTATGATTTATGTTGTGATCCCAGAACTGCTGAGATTTTTACCAGGGTTTCTGGGCACTAGAGTGTATATTATCCTGGACTATCACTGTCTCCTTATATCTGAGGCTGATGTTAAGGGAATTCTAAATAGATTCAAGGAAACTATTTTTGGAAGAAACTGTTGATCGCCATCGTTCCACTAGCAGGCAGGACTGGTGTGCACTTTTAAAATCTGTTCCTCTGCATCCTAAACACCCCAGGCTATAGTAAAAGTACATAATTACTTCATCTTGCCTTTAGACAAATGATATGCCAGTCTTTTGCACTAAAAATACTTTTTTTCTCTGCTCCATGGAGCTACAGATTGGTGCTATTGATGTACTGCGGTAATTCTTGTTCATCTGAACTCACAAAAAAAAACTCCAACTTTTTTTTGGAAGCAACTCTCAGGGAAGATGAAAGGTGCTGTACTGCCTGTAAAACCTCTTGTGAATTGTTGATTCTGCTCGGATTTAAAAGACCAGCTTCAGCAGTGGTGGGTATTGCAACACAAGGACAGACAGTGATCAGTGCTCTGTGATAGGGGATCACACCAACTGAACAAAGGTTGCCCAAGACATCACTCTTATGTAATTCCTGAAGTCTAAAATAAAATCCTGTATTAGTGTGACTCCACATTAGCATTGACTCCAGCAATCGCTAAAGAAAAGACACCTTAGTGAACATACAGAGAACCTCCTCTTCTTAAAAGTAACAATGGTAAAATTACCGTGCTTCACTGAAACAGAGGGAGAATGAGCAGGAGATGCCTCTCTCCCTTCAGCAGTCTCCTCTATATCAAAAGTTATTTTCCTAAGGAATTCCCAGCATGGCTAACCTTATCCCAGTGCTAGACCTGAAGGAAGCCTTGATGAAGATATTTGCCAGCTACTTTTGTTTCATGTATCAGAATAAACACAACTGAATCAGTAATTTGGAATTAGCAACCAGAGGCCAAGATGCAGGAGCCATTCTGTGGGTTCAAACCTTCTCCTGTGCCAGGCTGCAAAAATCAGCTGAAGGACTGCTCTGCAAACCAGACCCTCCTGAGAGTGGCTGTCCTGAGGTGGCCTGTGGCCCCTGCAGGCTCTGTTCCCAGCCCCAGCCACCCTCCTCTGATGGAGTTTTCAAGAGATGGAGTGTAACACCACTCCTGAGGAGTTCAGTTGCTTTCACTGCCTCTTACAGAACCTGTGTGCACTCATGAGAAATGAGGAGGAAGGAGAAATATCTTTCCTAGGTTTTTGCTTTTCCTTTTGAAGTGAGATATTTCTTCAGTCACCACCTTTACAACTCCCCTGTGGTCTTGTGCTTTGAGCTGTATCTTTTTAGCCCGAAGAAGGCTGAATTTATCAGATGCTCTGTTCAGCCACAGTCTGTATTGTGATGAATGTTGCTGTGGACAGACGATGTAATGGCAGGGCACCTTTGAAGAGCCTGAAAGGGTAGGAAGAGGGAGAAAAGTGTCATCTTGACATCTCAAAAGCCTCTCAGTTTCCAGGAAGATCACCCATATCCCTTCCCCACACTCCCAGACAAAGCCCTGGCCTGTGCTGCTTTCTGAAGGAGAACCTCACATCCCTCACAGTAGTTACATAAAGACCTGATGCACACAAAGGCAGGCCTGTGTTTATAGTGGCAGCTAGACAAACTCATAATCAATACCTCTCCCAACAGCACAAGTTCATACAAAATCCCAATCTGCAGCAAGCTGGAAGATAAACATGAATCTGTGCTGTTCTTTTAAATATAAAGTGCTACAGCAAATGATGGCTTTATCTCTTTAAATGCCTGCTCCACAATTTTGGGGGATAAAGTTTGAATCCTTATTATAGGTTACTAGAAGCACAAGAAACACTTTGCTACAGCTAAGAAAAGCTTCCAGATGATTATGAGTTTAAACTTCTTGTTGTATGTGCTGCTGGGTTAACAGACTCCTAACTGTGCTGGTCTGTTTGTAGCTGCAGAAAATTGTATGTTGCACTTCAGAATTATTTGGGAGAGAGTATTTATTGCATACAGATGGAGAGATAGGGAATTATCTCCAGGAGAGCTCTGTGAAATTGAATGTATCAAAAACAACCCTTAAACTTTTCATATACTCATATAAATATGCTTACATATATGCACACATTCATATTTTGGCACATCACTGTTCTGACTTATGTCCAGTGACAGGGCTTCATCTGGGCCGAGATGGCTTCAGCCGTTTCTTTTCCAGCGAGACCTGGCCAAACATCTTCAACTCACCTGTAGTGAGCTAGCCTGCAGAGAGGTCAACGTTAGGGTTACATGATTTCCAGGGACTGTATAATCAGTTCTAGGTATAGCAAACTATAATCAGATGATTATAGTCAGCAAAACTATCCAGGTCATCTTGCCCCTATGAAAAACGGGAAAAAAGAAATCCTTTCCAGAAGGTCCAAAAGCCTTTGGATTGCTTGTCACAAGGTATGGGGGAAAACATTATCCTAATGCTGTACTTGAGCTTCTTTTTGTTGGTGATCAGCTGGTGTTGCTGACCTGGACCCCTCCTCAGACAACAAAAAGGGTTACCGGAAAATATTCATACAGATCCGTGGAAAAATTAACTGGAGATGTGAATCAGTCTCACTGAAGGCTGCATGCTTCTCTGAAATGCTCTCTGGGAAATACTGTAGGCAAGTTCAGCCCTCAGTACATGGCATTTTTTCCTCTCATCAAACAAAATTGCCAAAGTATAGAAGATTTCCCTGCAAATCACTTTCCTCAGAGGAAGAAAGTGAAGCTAATGAACCAGGTAAAGGAAAACTCCATCTTAGCAATACTAAATCTCTCTCCTATTCATGAGGAGCCCTCTGTTTCGTCCTGACACATTGAACAGCCATTATTAATCCCATTTCACAGCACTGATTACATTAACATTATTCTTTTGTATTGTACAATACTATATAACACTGAAACCTTGAGGAGGTAGAAGCTAAACAGGGAGACTAACAAGAAGAATCCATTACCTTATAAGCTAAAAAAAAATCCTACCTGTGGAAGCTTACACCTGAGCAGGAAAGATCCACTTACTACTAAACTATCCAGAGAGAGGGAGAAAGAGAGAGAACAGGCTGAATCTTCTATAAGATGCTAAGTAGAAGTTTTTTCCTGGTTAACGTTTTTTCACTCATGACAACTCTCACTCCAGTTGAAAGTGGCTGCTTCCCTAGAATGGGCTGCAGCTTTCCCAAATTTCCTCTCTTGGCCTCACGTCTGTCAGAATTTGATATACACACTCTCACTAAAAAAGTGTATGTAAGCCTTTGGTTTTTTTGTTTTTTTTTTTTTTTCCTTAATGACAATAATCTTGCAATTATCTTTAAAGATACCACATGCTCTTTTGCCTCAGAAATGTGTTCTCTGTAATACCTTTTTTCAATATTGTCTTTATGATCACTCAGGGTGCAGCTTTTTTTATTTATTTTGATTGTATATATAAATTCCAAGATATGTTGCTGTTCTCTGTCATCAGGTGGATATTATGTTATTTGCTTTCAGCATTCAGTTAATGAAAATGGGAATTTTGAGGTACATTCAGACTTGGCAATTTTGCTTATTTTCACAATTCCTATTATATACCATTCTTGTTGCGGAACCCATTTATGAACAAGTAACATTTCAGATTCCAGTTCTATCAAGGGCTAAATACTCCCAGCAAAGTGCTCGAGTCCTTCCACAAAGAACCTACATAGCAAGGTCTTTTTCGGTATCAGATTCTCCTTCAAAGAGGTGTCTGGATCCCTACTTATGTTTAGAAAAGTCAATCTTTCTGCACCAAAAACTTCTCTACAGGATTTCCTATTGACTGCCCTGAGCTCCTGCTGCCGCATGCTGGCTCATGCTCACTTGCTGAACTCTTCCCTCACTTTGCAGGGAACTTCACTATACCCAGGTGAGTGAATTTTGCTTCAAGAGCAGCTTGTCTGTGTCTAAATCCCTTTGCCTGTGTAAACTGCAGCATTCCCCAGCACCCAGGTCTGGATGTCTGTCCAAACTACCCGGATATGAGAGCCCCCACCTTATTTTATGTTCTTAAGAACCAAGAAATCTGAAAGCAAAGGCAATATGCCATACTTTAAAATCAATGAGTCTCTTTGCATTTTGCTTTCCACTTCTTACTCCTTCTCATCTGTCTGTTGGATCTGTACCAGCAGACAGAACCACATGACTTGCACTGCAGGATGAAATGACTTTAAATGGCAACATGGCACTAGTACAGCAATAACATCTCAGCAGCAGACAGTGTGAGATTAATGTCACAATTAGCAAGTGGATGTTTGATATCTTAACCTCAAGGATTCATTGGGCATGCAAATCTGTAGGGGCTCAGCTGAGTTCTCAGTTGTTGGATCACAGAAATAATGTATACAGGCATTTACTGGGGCCTGGTGAACTTGAAAGTCTGTGTTTGCTTGAACAGTCTTTATAAAAAGTAGAAATATTGTTATAATATAAGAACAAATGTATATTTATATAAACATTGTTTTATGGAAGAAAAATTAATAAACCTAAATTCAGTAAGCAGAGGTTAAAAGCAACTGCATACTAAATACTGAAAGGGGGAAACAGCAGCTCCTTCATACTTGGGAGCTCAGAGATGATAAGTTTAAGCAAATATTTTGGGCAGAATGCGTCACTGCTCTTGTCAACCTGAAAAAAAAAAAAAACATAAAGGAGAACAGCAAAATACCTGTTTTGCTGTGCAGAACCTGTGCAGCCCCTGAGCTGGGAGAACTGAGGCATGGTAAGCAGAACTGAGAGACTTTTCTGGGTCCCACTTGTCAGTTAGTGCCCACAGGCCCCACTGTGGCCCTAAATCAAACAAACCCCACACACCTGCAAGGTTTAACCCTTCATAATGGGGCTACTGCTGCTCTCTGCTGGTGCAGAGCCAGACTTAGGAGAACACTGCTGAACCCAACCAACTCTGAGAAAACAAATGCTGCTGCCGAGAGCTGTGCAAAGAGTAGGCATCCCCATCGGGACGGTTCTGAGATTTTTTCGGCCTTTATTTTTCTTTCTGGTTTTAACAGAGGCTGGTATATCTTCACAGCTGATAATGGGAATATTTGGGATCTATCAAAATATTCTATTTCAACAAAACAAGCTTTTTTTTTCTGAACTTTGAAACTTTTCTGTTATAATATGCAAAAAAAAAAAAAAAAAAAACCAAAACCCAAAACAAACAACCAAACTCTTTTGAAAGGAAGAAAATGGGTATTATGTAGTCTGAAAATGTACCTGTCTTTCCTTTAATTCCTTTTCTTCTGAGTCTGGCCACTTTCACCTTCTGTCTGTAATTCCTACTCTCTGAAGCCCCAAAACTGTTGTACAAGTATTTTCTCTACCTCATATGGCTTTTCAGAAGGATATTTATTTAGAAATTTAGATTACTTATAGTATAAAAAACACTGGCTGAGAAAGAGCACTGATGAACACATGATAGTTGTTTATTACAAAGAAGAGGTGTAAAGTATGTTATGAAGATCTAGATTTCATTTTACTTTCATGAAAGCTCCACTTGCTGTCTCTATTTAACCTAATGGCTTCCTTTTTTCTGATGGAAGTACATCAGAGTAAACAACAAGACATATTATTCAACAGGGTCGTTATTGATCCTATGTAAAATAAAAACCTGGAAAGAGAGCAGAAGATAAACTTAGATACTTATATATATACATAAAAATACAGTGGGAATTCTCAAAGAGCCCATGTAAAAACTAACTCCTAGTTGCTGCTCTGTTACAAATACAACATAGTGTGAACCTCAGTTTTAAGCAGAACTCCTAAACAAGGTTTTATGGGCTTTTCAAAAATAGCACAATAAGGTATAAAGAAGTTATGAAATCAAAGTAATCATGAGAAAAATGTATCTTCTATAGTACATCGTGTTGTTTATGTTATGAAGAACAACCCACTAACATTTAATTCATGGTGATCTCTGACCAAAACTCAGTGTCATGACATCTATATGGTGGGTGTAACTCAGAATCTAAATAACTGCCTATTTTTCAGGGGAAAAAATACACTTGAGAGAGACATTAAAGCTTCCTTTTTCAAATCTCTATTTTTTACTGGAATGAACATGATGTTCCCTTAACCTGCAGCTCTTTACCACAACTTCAATCAACACACACAACATGTAAAAATACCCTCAGATCTACTTTGTTCTTTCCCCTCAGAAACTAAATGGAGTATCAGTCTATCTCACTCCTCTCTACACATCTTGCCATCACAAAACCACCCACTGAACAGTCCTGCTAGGTAGCAAATTGTAGTTTAGTATCTTTTGAGTAAGACCTCATGTGAATGCCTCTTGTAGCTGAGTAATTTCATTTTACAGCTCCCTGCTCCTGTGTAGACAAGATTTGCACTCAAGGGTAAACAGGGTTAACAGATTTGATCAATGTGTGTTCAGCATGTAAGTGCCCTTTGATCTCAGGCCTCAGAGGACCCTCATATGTGCTACTTCAGAATTTGTGATTTGTTTTTAATGGGTTGTAGCAAGGATAAGAAGCTTTCACAATGCTCATCCTCAGAGTCTCACTGTCCTGTGATTTATATGCCATTCCTATGCTTTTAAAATGTTAGAGAAAAGGGCTGTATTTATGGCAGGCTTTCTATGATGTTACAGAAAGTGGTTTCAGAACATGTAATGCATCATATAGGTACACGTTATAAGGAGGGTATATTACCTTTTCTGAGTGTCTTCCTACTCTCATTCACACTAATCAGATTTACATGTCCCAGTGGATGAAAGAATGAACGGCAGAGATTTTAATTCAATGTATTAGGACAAGTGGCTGACAGAGTTGAGAAGGAGCATGACCTTCCACATCAGTTTGCTCTTACAGCCAATGTAGAAAATCTTCTTGTAATCCTCAGTGAGAAGAATAAACTTTGGGTGTTTCTTAAGTGGCCTTTCTGGTCATTTTTTCCCCAGGACATCTTGTGTGCATAGAGCAGGTTTCAGACTGTTGGAGACACCTTTTCTTCATAATTCTCAGCTTATGGGATCAATTTAGTTTCTAGCTAAGGCAAAAATTGCAGTTAGGGTTAGGGAATGGAATGGTTTCTATTATTTAGTACCTTTTTCCAGTGCAGGCACATTCCAGATTTTCAGAAACCTCTGGCTATCTTTTTTCTGGAAGTCAAGTTTCATGTTTCCATCCAGTCTCAAAGATTTCTTTTCCTTGTGAAAAATTCCTGTTTTCAACAAAAATGTGTGTACATGGAGAGAAAAGGATAAAAGCTCACCATGTACTAAACCCACACGGCAGATATCAGTCTTCACTCTTCTTCCTGTCCTCCACTGCAGCCTGTTCACCATAATCCTCCTCACCCCTCACTTTATGGCCCCTCCAGGGAATTCAGGCCCAGTTCAGGTTGCTGCAGGGCTCTACAGGGTCAGGCTTTAGTGCTGGGTGTCAGAGCAGGTTTGGCACTGCTGACCACAGGTTGGCGTCTGAGTCCAGAGATTCAATGACTCCACATGGTACATTCAGAAATACTTAATGACCTTAAAAGATTAGTCAGACTTGAGAAGAAAGTGATCCTGCTCATTCTCTGGGGTAACCCAGACCAAGCAGGTGCAGGTGACCTGGATTTCACCCCATGCAATAAGAGCTGTCACCCTTGGGCCCTTTCCCTGCCTCCCTCTGTGTCTGTAAGAAGAAATTAGAGGGATCATGAGGCTGCATTCCGGGACATGGCTCGGCTTCCTGGCCTGGGGCCCTGGGTGGCAGCAGCAGCCCCTGGAATGGGATTATTTGGGATGTAGGCACCAGGTTTGATGCTTGCAGCACTGCTGCCCGCAGCACTGGGTACAGGTACCCATCCCAGCCGGGCTCCCTGCGGTGTCACTGGGAGATGGAGCTGCTGACTGGGCTGCTGGAGGTCCCGAGCACCCTGCCCTGTGCTGTGCCCCCAGCTTGTCCCTCAGCACCCTGGGGTCCTGGTGACACTGCCTGCAGCCCCTTCTCTTGGAGGATCACAAGCTGAAAGCTTACTCCTGTCACTGGGCATATTTAGGCTTCCCAAACTTCTTTCACATGATCTGGAAACCCAATCTGAGCAGTCTTACCTGTGTCAGCTTTGGGGCTGTGATGTAAAACTTCTCAGGCATTTGCTTGAAGAATATGTTTGAGATGTGTTTATTCATGGATTTCTTCCTTAAAGGCCTTGTCTTTTATTATGCCATCAAGGCATCAGGAATTGATGTTGATGTCACCATAGTTCAAATTATTCATTTTAAATTAGATTTATTGCTGGAAATGAATCCAGAATCCTTACCACTGGAAATCCATTACTTTCAATACAAACAAGAAATTAATAAAGTGAAGCATTACAAATCAGGCAGCAGCAGAAATCCAGGCAATACAAAATGTATTTTAGCTCTTTGCTTCCCACTTCTTTTGGGAGACGTACAGACCGTGATGTCCCTGCTCATGTGGACAGCTTGCAGGATGCTGCTGTTCAGTGGCCAAGTTCCCTGTTCCAATTAGATTAACCAGAACACAGGGAGTCTTTGGTGAAAATAAGGTTGAAATGTATATTAAAAAAAAAAAAAAAAGCAAAGGCAGAAAGAAACCCTTCATCAATGATTCTATTTAAAAAAGTGACTGTTATTTCAAGAGCAAATCTCAAAAATCATTTGAATATTTTTAGAACTCTGTCATGCTCCAACTTCAGCTGGCAAATAAGTACCACACAGCCACTCGCTCACACACACCAAACCCTGCAGTGGGACGGGGAGGAGAATGAGGAAAAGGCGAAGTCCGTGGGTTGATATTAGAACAGTTTAATACTCGAAAAAAAGTAAAATATAATAATAGCAATTACAGTAACAATAATAATAGTAAGGAAAATGAAAAAGAGAGAGAGGGATAGAACCTAGGAAAACCAAGGGATGCACAATACAGCTGCTCACTACCTTCTAACCCATTCCCAGCCTGTCCCTGAGCAGTGATCAGACCTTCCTGGCCAATCACCCAGTTTCTTTATTGGGCATGATATTCTGTGTTATGGAATATCCTTTTGGCCAGTTCAGGTCAGCTGTCCTGGCCATGCATCCTGTGCACCTGCTCGCTGGCAGAGCATGAGACACTGAAAAGTCCTTGGTGTAAGATCAGCACTACTGAGCAACAACTAAACCATCAATGTGCTATCATTATTGTTACCACTTAAATGCAAGACTCAGCACTGTGACAGCTACTAGGAAGCAACTTAACCCTATCACAGCTGAAACCAGGACAAAGTCCTAATCTGTTTAAAATAGTCAAATATTTTCTGTAGTTAGTCACAATAAATCAACAAGAGTTGAGGGGGAGCAGTTTTGCATTAGCAAGATCTTTGTGTAGAGAAAGGTGCCCTGTGCCAAAGTTCCAAGGATGTGCTTTTGCCATGAGAACTGGTGGGTTTACATCTGCTCTGCAGTGGTAGAAGTTACCACTGCCACTCCTGTTGAGTAGCAGGATTATTAACTGCATTTTAAGAAAATCTCGTATTTAATTGCAAACCAAAGAATGTTTCAACTTGCTTTTGTGGCTTATGCAGGAGCTGACAGTTATTATATTTTTTTTTTTCTCTCCTTAGGGATTTAAAAAACTTGCCTCCATCTTACTGTGTTTAATTTTTCTCAAACTGGATAGCAACATTTGTCAATTTGGTATGTGTGCAGTTTTTATGTACCTGTCCCTCAGCTCTTCTAACAAAACAGTGTAATTAAACATTCAGATTTGCACTGCTCTTCATCATACACCATCTAAGTCTGGGGGGTTTGCTTTTGTTAAATAAATGGCATGACATTTTTAGTTTTTTATGTAACATGAATACAAAACAGAATGTAAATTATGTGTTGATGCTGTTAAATGTTATGGTTTTCTTTAGGCCTCAGTTATAAATAAAAGTCATTTGTCTGCTATGTATTATCTTTTTTGATCCCACCACTGGAAGACACAGCATACTGAGGTTTCCCAGTTTTCTGAGAAGTTCTGATTGCCTGTGATTGCCTGGTCTAGTGGAAGATGTTGCTGCCTATGGCAGGTGGGTTGGATGGTCTTTAAGGTCTCTTCCAAACCAAAGAATTCTGTGATTCTACTATATTAATTTAAATAGGAATGTGACTTTGATTCCAGTAGGATTTATTGGCAGCTGGCATCTTTGTAGAACAGGAATAATTTTTCAGTCTTCTTATGATATATGGAAAGTCTGTGTTGGTCTGCAAGGTTCAGGCTGTACCCAAGACTTCAACTGATACTAACAGGGGCCTAACTGATACTGTTTCTTACCTAGAGGGGAGTTTTTTATTTCAGTCAGCACATGAGATGAAGAGAGGAAAGTGGACTGAGGCTCTGGGCAAGGGAATGCATGGTTAGAAAAGGCCACAGTCTTTCAGATTTTCTTTGATTATTATGTCTGTGACTGCATCAAAGACAAATTTGACATTCTGGGTGTCTGTGGCACAGGTCAAGTGACAATATATCTCTTTATCTTGTTTCCTTATGTTCAAGTCTAGAAATTGTTTCTTGATGTAATTTGCAGCATCTTCAAATGTGTTTTGTCCTAGTGGAAAGAAAAGTAAAAGCAAAAGAAGACACATTTCAACTAGTACTTCCTCACAACTGCAAAGAGACAAGAAATAATTTTTTCTGCCTTTTATTTTTTCTTTTATTTCTATTCAAATTAACTTCATGAATTAGGTATGAAAATTCTGTATGTAAACTGGTTTTTCTCTGGTAATTTCTGACACAGCCTTATATATTATCTTGCATCAGCTGGGAACATCTGGTGTTTCTTTTTTTTTCCAGTAGACACTACTGTCACATAGAAAAAGAGACAGACTTCTCTTATGGAATGAGTTCTTAAAATAGGAACAAAAATCTTGGATTCAGTTGTGGCATGTGTGTGTGAGCGATAAGATACCGACTTGTACTGAAGTACTGGCTGAGTCCATCATAGCACCCTTCAGCCATCAGAAACTTCTAGATTGCTCAACTTCCTCCATCACCAATGGACAGAAATGAGCATCTCATGGAGAGACATGAACCCACCCAAGGATAAACATGGTGAGTAGGTGAGATGAGTTGAATTCTGGCTGTGTCTGTCTCATACCATTCTTTCATGAGAAGATGCTCAGATAAGAGGCTTAGTATTTAAAAGGTTATATATAGGTGACGTGAGTCAAAGTCTCAGTCTTTAATGTGTGGCCTGCACTAAATATCTAAATGTGCTTTCTTCTGAACACTCCAAACTTACCATTATACTCAGGAAAGCAGATATTCAGGTGAATTTTTGTTATTTTCTCTTGAAAGAGGTCTTTTTTGTTCAGGAACAGCACGATGGAAGTGGCTGCAAAGCACTTATGGTTGCAGATGCTGTTGAACAGATGAAGGCTTTCGTGCATTCTGTTCTGTTGAGATGCAAAAGGTAAATGTGAGACTGACAAATCTCATCTGCATATGCCATTTTTACTGCAATGTTCTTTACTGGAAAGAACCAATACAGCATAATAGCCTTTAAATGGTTATCAGAGAATGGGAATAGTTCTGATGTGCCATCAGAGGCTACACTAAAACTTAGAAGAAAAAAGGGCTGCTTGTCTGTTCTGACTCACCACTTCTTTATCTTCCACCAGAACCATGTCATAGGCACTGAGTGCAGCACAGAATATGATGCAAGTAACTCCTTCAAAGCAGTGAATCCACTTTTTTCTCTCTGATCGTTGTCCACCCACATCAAACATCCTTTGCAGAAAAAATAACATATATAAAATGTAAAGCACTAATGAGAATGTAGTCATGATTTAAAGCACAGAATTCAGATGGAGATGAATGAAAAATATCCAGATTTTCCAAATATTGATCTGTTTCTATCCCAACAGGTCCAGGAGTGCTGTGTGTTGTTACTCCTGGCTTTGTAGTGGGTATAAAATGAAATATAAAGGCTTAAATACCTGCAGGTAGGAAAAATACTCAGTACTTTCAGGTGGGACTCTGTGTTGAGGAAGTGAGGCTCAGGGCAGGACTAAGACCTGCAGGCAAGGATTTATTCAGGGCAGAGTTCTGAGACATTGCTAGAAGACCCTCAGATCCAGTGTCATTTGCCACTTCACGGTTTTGCCTGCTGACATTGATCTCATTGTCTCATTGATCAATAAGACACAAGACTGGAGGCCAGTCATGGACTGACCCCTGGTTGAGTATGAACAGATGTTGCCACCTGCTCACTGCCCTGGTATAATCACTCAGCTCACTACACAACCTCATCATACCTTTGGAGGGTGTCCCTGTCCATCTCATTATCTGCTCTTTTAGCAGCAATTCCTGGAGGGCAGGAATCCCTTCATTTGTGCAGAGGGAATTACAGGGCTGTCCCCCTCTGCAATAATTTCTTTCCACCTTTCCCAGGAATTGCTACTACCTTTGGGTAGTGTCATATGAACTTTGTATGGACTCTATATGGGATCCGAAGCCGGCTGAGCACACCTAGCTGGGGTCTAGTTAGGGCCCCGCTGAGCCGGAGCTGTCGTCAAAGCTACCACTGCTGTGCTTAGCCCATCCAGAACTCCCACTTACACTCCCAGTTCTTCAGTGATGAGGGCTAGGGCCTTCTTTTCACTATTTTTCTGAAACAAAAGGTGCCAAACTTGAAGATTTTTCAAGTGCATTTGAAAGCAGGGAAAACATAAAAAATCAAATTTATCCTAACCCTACAAAAGAAGGTTTTCTCTTCCTAGTGTGCATGATGACTTTTCCCTGTGCTACCTGTTGTTGAACTTAATACTGTAAAACCTAATTCCCTGCTGGATTACGCTTTCCTTCAAGAGTATGCATTGGATCTCTGGATCCTGCAGAATCTGAAAATTAAACACAACTCAATTCTTATAGCAATTAATAAAATGGGATTCAGTAAGAAACAATCACGTCAGTAGTAAAAAGAGAAAGAATAATTCGTGGCTGAAACATTGTTTCTTGCAGTATCTTAATCCTCTGTTTCCTTCAGCATCAGCAGTGCAGTTGACGTTAAAAAAGGTTATTTTTTATAATTTTTCACCCTTAGAAAAAATGAAACCCTTTCCAATGCTCATAATGAACTCTTTCTGCAGCTGAGGAGTAACCAGGTTTTTTTCCTGGTACATTTAATCTTTTTGATTACTGGGTGTCTACAAAAGTGAATTATTTTCTAAATCAGGAAGCTGTTGCAGAGCAAGATTTTGATAACAGTAATGGCATTCTTCCAAGCATATCTTCACTGAATTCAGAAGGTCTACTTAAGAGTGGGGTCAGCATAAACAAAGTATGTTGATTTTGTCTGTGATTAGTGCCCAAAAGTCACCTAGAATTACATGTCTTTTTTGATTTATGGTGTTTAGCTCTGACATCAGGGTTACGGCAGGAAAAAAAAAAAATTAAAAACCTTCAAAATTTAGTCTTAAGGAAAGTTTTTTTTCAGGATACATAATCATATGAATCAGTATTAACTTCCTGTGAGATTTTAGAATATGGCCCTTTGAATATTTCTGAGAAGTCAATAAAAAAGGACAAGACCAAGGCCAGAGGTAATGCTTCTGGGCAGTTTTTCTTGTACTAACCTTAGTTTGCTTCACTCTTCTCAGCCCAGAACTTAACATGTGCACGTGTAAAACCAAAGTCCCTCCATGAATGGTAGAAAATGAGGTGATCTTCCTTTACCAAGACAGTCAGTCTAAAAATCTCTATATTTTCCTAGAACTGTTCTTGAAAAACTTAGCTGCAAGTATAGAATTAGCTATATATTCATTCAGTGGTACACACAGAGAGGCCTGAAGACTAAAATAAAACTTGCCTGATTTCAGTCAAACTCTTCCTAGTACACCAATAGAAAGGACAGTAGAAGAGGACCGATGAAGATCAGACCTTCTTTTAAAAACATTTAAATATGTTCTGAGTTCTAAGTCAACATTGCTAAAATAAATTGAAGAACACATGGAAGGTAAATTGCACTAAATCAGCAAAGTAACCACGTAGCAAGGAGCAAATAAAAATCAATGTTTTCTGTGCAAGTGTAATTCAGTTCCCTGGAGCAGTACCAGGGTTTCGACTTTTACTGCACAGATACAAAATGTTTTCTGCCTCATTCAGTTCAGTAAAGGGACAAGTGTTTAGTGAATGAGGCATCTGTTCACAGGTTTTTTGTATCCATGTATGGCTTGTGACCTGAAGCCCCATCAGCACATCAGCCAAAACTCACTCTGAATGTGGAAGTGTTCCTCTCTTTATAGATTTTTCTATGGTACTTATCAAACTTGCTGCAGAGATATCAGGATCCTCCAGCTGTTTTGCATTACAATGGAAATGCAAAGTAGCAGTAACTGGCTGGTTAACATGGATTTATAATTGTTCTGCACCACTCTAGCAGCTCAAACCCCTCAGACTACTTTGTAGTGATTTTACCCAATATTAGTCAACTGCCTGAAACCACCAATGAGTTTACTCACATAACACTACTCTGATGCATAGCAGAGAGGGTAAAATCAGTGGGGTTTGTATTTGTGGTGGTATTTAGGGCCTTCTTCTTGTTTGCAAATATTTGGGTAACTAAATTCTCAATTGTGCCACGTTTCAGCTAGATCTAAACACTAATGCTGATATTCTCGTGTCAGGACTGATAGCACCCATGTCAACAGGGATTTGCACTCTGATGGTTTCTTTCTCCACCCTGAATTCATTTCTTACATGAATTATGATTGTAACTGAAGGCATTCAAATTTCTAATGTACAAAGCTGTCTGGAAATATGTTAATCAGAGAAAAAGAAGATGATGTCTATGACATTGCAGTGTAGCATTTCTGGGCAACTCCTGAATTTTCATGAGTGACCAGAATATTGAGATGATAATATTAGATTTGTAAGATATCTGCTTCAGAATCTAATTTTGTATGTGCAATCTCTGTTGTGTTAAAGCATCTGTGTGGTAGCATAGATGGTTTGGGGAATGTTTAATTGGCACATGAGGAGAAAGAAAGAAACCAAATGAAAAATGTAAAAGTTATAATTGTCACTCTTTATAAATCCGTCTGTCTCTACAGGCAGTTTCTTGTCTAGACTGCATTCCTCAATATGTGCCCCAGCCTTTAAATTAAGAATTAAATGGATTTCAGTCCACAGAGAAAAGCATTATAGAACACTGAAACTATCATAATTCATTCAAATCCATTTTCATGTACAATTAGATGTTTTTAATTGGTTCACCAAGCATAACAAGATCTTGAGTATCTGAAAGTGTAAAATATTTCAGTCAAATTTCTCAGAGGCATTATTTTCAAAATTTTTTTTCGAGACATATTAGTTTTCATCTTAAATGAGCATGAAGGCATGTTTGATAATGCTGAAATTTCCCATGGGACAGGTGTTTTTTTTGTTGTTGTTTGTGTTTTTTGTTTTTTTTTTCCCCCAACTGAGTGCATTCCAGTGCTAAGAGCAGTCATTTCCATTCTCAAAAGAAGAGTGAAAGGTTGAGAGTGCATGCAAATTGGTAGACATCAAATGTTTTTGCATGCTGTTAAGGACATTTAAGTAGGTAAATTTCATAAATGTCACAATTATTCAAATGGCAGGATATAACTAATGCTTTTTAGACATTTACATACATAAAAATGTCCTTTTAGAACCTGGTATTCGGTGACCTGTTTATAATGGTCCATTATATGCTCAAAATTGGCATACTGATAGTAAAACACCTTTCTTTTTCAGCTGTGTAAAAATGTTAAATAAGAGTGAATTTGATGATATCACAATGGAATTACCTGTGTTATAATAGGTCAAGACCTTTGGAAGAAAATGCTTAAGAAAATTCTTAAGAAGATTGTCAAATATGGCTTTCATACCTGAAATTTAAATCCTTGAAAGAAAACTGAGTCTCTATAATCCCAGTTGTCTGCACTCGGGAGTGCAGGACATCTTGCTCTGTAGGGATATAGTCTGGCATTGCCAACCTGTCCAAATCGTTGAGGTAACTAGGGAGAGGACGAAAGAAATGGTGGTTGGTGAATTCAAAAAGTGAAATGTCCATTACACAATCACTCCACACCGAGCCACTTTTAAAAATATAACATAAGTTACACATTTAAAAACAGTACTGTTGGTTCTTATACAGTGGAGTTCCACAATTCAGAGCCTTTTTTTTTTCCTTGCATATAGAAGTATAATTTATTTGCATGCAATAAACATATTTCTGAGAATTTCAGTCAAGGAAGATCCTTATTTCTCTTAGGGATGTTTTAAAATCACCTTGGCAGCAAAGAGGTTTTGGCTATTTTCTCTCAGCAAGTAGGGATTGTCACCCCAGGGGAAGAACCACAAGCATCCTTCAGAAGCAGATGCTTAAGGAGTCACCTCAGCCTGTCAGAGAGGTTGCAAGAGTATTTTTCTTCCTTAGTGTAAAGGGAGGGCATAATATTTTGGAGGAATTAATTTTAAGGGCTGTTTTCCCTGTAGACCTCTCAATTTACAAGAAGAAGGTACATGGTGAATTTAAAAAATGTATTTTTTAGTCAAAACCAAAATCTATGAAGCTGAGGATCCCCTCATTGGTATTCTGATGAGCCCTTGGAAAAGTGTGGATTATCTGCTTTTATTTCTGGTATTCAGAGATCAAATCTGCATGAAACGAGAACCCAAACCAGATCTCTGAAGCATGTTTTTGCCAACCCTTCTCCTGTCTCTTTCAGGGCACACAGCTTTCTTTAAAGGGCTAGACAGAGCTTCTGAATCCCACTGGCTGGTCTAGGAATCTGCGCAGAGAGGTTATGAACTGGCAGAAAGAAAAGAGGTGATGCCTGGGTAACTTCCTACCTTTTAACTACTAGTATTCAAATAGAGAGCAAAGCCAGAAGCAAGAAACCCCACCAACTGCTGAAGCATTTTCAGTGTCCCAGCTGGCACCTTCCTATTTGTAGCCTTGTGTCTGGGACAAACAAGACACTGTGTCTCTAATGTCTGTTAGGCTCCATGCCTTCTTTTTTCCTCTCTACACCAAGTTTGCCCAGCAGGTAGTTCTGCTGTTCAGTTTAACCTGAGTCGTCCAAAAGAAACCTCACATCTCATCATCCTTGTCTTCAATATTTAATAGACCTCTAAGTAAAAAAAAAAAAAA
>VYZQ01042779.1:62375-74272 GCA_013400655.1 Mystacornis crossleyi
AAAACGGAATAATAAAATGAAATAAAATAAGAATTTTAAAAGCTAGAATCTTTCATTTGGATATTTCCAAGTAATGTTTGTAAATGGGATTTTCTTATTTTAAGTTGAATAAACTGTATCCAGTCTGTAAGGGGTGTTGAACCTGATCTGAGTAACTCAATGTTTTCCCATTATTTGAGGCCAGGAAACAATCGTTTGGGGAAAGAAAAAAAAGCATTATAGCTCTGTTTCTCTGAGTAGGGCCTGAAGCACACTCAGCTCACCTTTGTGGAAGGCAGGAACAAAAGACATTTTGTTATTTATAAAGCATGTAAGCCCTAAAATAAACACTTGAATATAAAATGAAGTTCTGATAGTTCTTAGCCACAAATGTCTAAATTAAATTCAACACAGCCAATTGTAATTGCATGAAAAATTAGACCAGGTTAATTATCTCATTAATGGAGCAAGAGGCAATTTCAGGCTGTTCCTAGAGCCATAGGCAGCTCCAAGGGGAGACTGCAGACCATCTCTTCACTGGCAAAGGAGGGAATGGAAACTGGTAGGTCAGTAAATGCTGACCTTTCCTTGGCGTGAATGAGGTGACAGGACTCCTACCCTGAGAGGCAAATGGCTGAGCAAGCAAGATGCGCCATATACTCCTGGTAGCTGTACAATGACATTTAAAGTCACAGTTTATAATCCCAGTCTTGTCCCTTCCACACCCATCATTCCATTTTAAAACAGAGTTCGTTCCAGGTGAGGCTAAGGGAGAAATTCCAGCCAAATTTGACAAATGGGATTTTTATATCATTCAGAAGATATAAATTTTTTTTTCAATTAAAATACACAAAGGAAAGGTACTGATCGAACTTCATTAGCATGAATTAATAAAGTAAAATCTCAGCAAAGATAACCTCAGAAAGTCAGCATTTACACAGTATCAATCAATTTTCTTTGTAGGAGCTGATTCACAGGAGCTGAGAAACAGGGTTTGGGGTTTAAAAGGAATTGAACGGCAGCATTAGATGGTTGATTGACTGTCAGATTTTGAACTGATCATTAGAAGCCCAGCAGCAAGTAAAAATATTAAGTTGATTTTAATGGTTCAGAGCCAAAGGCTAGAAGTTTGGAAGTATCAGGTACCAAAAGATGAAGACAGAAGATTAGCAGGAATTTCAAGAAATTAGCAGAAATGTTCAAGCAGATAAAAAACTTATCATTGTAGCTGTTTTTATTGTAACCCTAGCAATAAATAATAATTACAGACACAATCCATATTAACCTCCTTAAATACTAAATCCTATTGTAAGTTAAAATAGGATACAGACAATAACACTGAGATGTAATTAATTTAGATTCCTCTATCTTCTTTTTTAGGCTACAAAACCTAATTTTCCAGGCATAGTGTACACAGCAGTGTTAGCAGGTAAACAGGTGTGGGTTTTTTGGGGNAAATTTTTTTTGGTTGTTGTTTTGTTTGTTTGTTTTTTGGGGTTTTTTTTTGTTTTTTTTTTTTTTTAATTTACGAGTTGGTTTTCCTTTTAATTATTATGACTGGTTTGTTATGGGCTTCTAGTGATGGGAATGGCAGTGGCACCTGTCAGAGGGGGTGTGTTAGAAAAAAATTGCTCTGTACTATCCTATAGAAATCTAACACTGCTATAAAATACTGTCAAATCAGGCACAAATCAACACAGGCAATATTTTCTTTGTTTAGGAATCTTGCAAGAGGTCTTCATTCTTGCTTGGAAGATATGAAGAGATGAAGAATTTATAATATTTTCTCTGCTTATTCCCTGCACTATCTACAGTTAGAGAACTATGGAGGCCTTCAGGTTGTCCCCTGAAGTCCAGACTCCAGCCATGCCTTTCTTTCCCTGCTTTGTAGAAGGGACACCCAACACCTTGGGAGGCTTCACTCTGCAGGTGCTCTCAGCCTGTAGGAGGAGCTGCAGGAGCTGGGAAACCTCCACCTCCAGGTGTCAGAAGATGGACCTCAGCTGGAAGGAACCTCTGCCCCAGCTCCGGAGTCAGACTTGAGCGCTCTCGGAAGGCTCTGACCCGGTGACACCTCCCTTCATGGCCGTGTATGAGCTGAGTGAGAAGGCAGCTGAGCAGGACTGGAGCCTGCAAGAACAGCTGCAGAAGCAGTCAAACCAGGGACCCCTGAAAAGTCCAAACTCACTGACTACATCTGAGGTAAGAGATGTGCCCCAGCTGGACGGTGACCCTTTGTGGGGTCGAGGCCGAGGAGCCCCAGTCAGTCCCCTGCTTATCTGTCTGGCACCTTCCCAGCACTCAGAAAGAGGCCTGAGGCTGGAGCAGCTTCAGCACCACTGTCTCAGCTGGATGCTGGGATGGTAATGGCCCAGGGAAAACCTGTCCATGCAGCGGGGTTAGTTTAGAGGAAAGTTTTTATAGTTTCCTCCAGACTTATATTTAGCATCTTGCAACATACAAAGTCTCACTCTAGGTAAAACCTAAGATGTTTCAAGTCACCTTTCCCTCTATTTGTCAGTCTTAGAAATACCCAGAGGGAGAATATACTGCTTTTTTTAAACTGTTCAAACAAACTCACAGAAAAAAATTGTTTATGAAATCTTGTTTTCACTTGTTTCCTCCAGTTAAACATTTCTGATACATTATAAACCTTAGCCACCCCCTCATTTTCTCAGGTTGATGAGCAATGATTGTCCTAGGCTGTTCTGCACGAGGGACAGTTTTGCTGCAGCCCTAGCCAGCTGTTCAGCAGCTGGTGTCACCTACTATGCGGCCGAGTCACTGAGCTGGTACTCTGCTGCCCTGGCGAAGCAGGCCTGGGTCCCGCCGTCGTGCCACAGTTGTTTGATGAGCTCAACCAGTTCAGGAGACATACTGCCGTCCTCCAGAGCTGTTGCCATAGCACACAGCTTCCTTTCATCTTCCTAAAGAGAAATTTCAGTAAATATTGTGCAAGCGCACTGTGCCCCTTCACATCCTTGAAGATGTTCTTGGTTTATAATGAGTTGCAGGGGAAAAATTTCTCATTTTCACCGTTTCTTCCAGGTGGCTGTACTTGCCTGTGCATGTAAACATCCTTTTACAAGCTCACTTCCCTTTAGATAGTGCCAAGGTTAGGCTTAAACTGTGATAGAATTTTCATCTTTTTATTTTTTTCTGTTGTTCGTATGAGGGTTCAGTTTCATCTTGCCATAAGCATTCACAAATAGTCCAACCTCAAAGGAAGGTTTTTATATTAAGAGAGAGTAATAGGGAATCAAAACTTAAAATGAAAAGGAAATTTAAAGTTAAAACTTATTATAACTATATCAATGCAAAAATCTAAATCTAAACGTATTTTTGAACATACTTGTAAGAAAAAATTCTAGCTTTAGGCCACAGTGAGAAATGTGACCAAGTGAATATAACTAGTGAATGCATTTCCCATATGTAGGGAAGAAGAAACAGAATAAAATCCCAAACATGTAAAATATATTATTCTGTAATTTCCTCCTTTTTCAGTCAAATGAAAAAAGATTTTAAATAATCAGTTTCATTAATAATATTTCTTTTCTGTCGTTAACAGCTTAGGAATTTACTGTAAATAAAGAGCATGATTTAAATAGTCATTTGATACACTGCCACAACGAGGGATAATTATAAAATATAATTCCTTCCTAGTTGTAGAAGTAGACAACTCAAGTGACTTGTAGTCAATAGTTGCAAAAGTATAAATGGATTGTGACAGACACTGTTTTGGCAGGGAGTATGTTTTATTCAAAACCAGGAAACATTCCCACAAAATTTTAAAAGACATTTATTTTAGGAATGTGCTATATCTTCCTGTCTCAAGAGGAATTGCAGTTTATGGAAACTTTACAAAAGTCAGAGACAGATCAAAAATGAAACACTGCATTTTTTCTGAAAGAGAAATTGAGTGGGTATGAAGGGGGAAAAAAAGGGAAATTGAGTAGGCATGGAGGAAAAAAAAACGAGGGGAAGTAACCACTAGAAAACTGCTTTCACTGGAATGAGGGAGGAGGACAGCAGGATAATTGCCCTTCTACATGAAACAGCACCAGCTCCATTTACACCCCCATCCCCTCCTGCAGTGCTGGGATCAGCAGAAGCGAGTCACGCTCTCCCCTGTGTGACCCACATTTGAATCCAGGGTGCGCACTTGTTCAGCTGCAAGATAAGAGTTGAAATGTTCTCTTCTTTAAGATATGACATATCATGGAATGATTGCAGCTATCCACCAGTTTGGCTGGTTGAATGGTCTACAGTGAGAAGCCTTGAGCTCAGAGTCTCTAGGTATAGAGGGTAAATGTTAAATTGATTATTGTGTGAAAGGTGGCAATTGTGGATTTTGATTCTTACATAATAAAGGAAGATAGCAGCTGACTGGACTTGTCACAAGCTTGATTTGTACAATGTTTTGTTTCTCTCTGGCATTTACAAAGACTTCAGATGATTTTCATACTAAAAATGGATTGGAATGATGCTTTAGAAAGAAAAAATTACCTCCCTCCCTAGAACAGATGTTCTTTAAATTAAGTGCTAAAGCCAGTACCAGTAAGATGTATTTGCAGGCAGACCTGCAACATGGATAAGCACATTGCTTTTGGGACCACAATAATCCCAGTCCTTGAACTAGATTACTTTAAGCAGCTAAATCTGGACCAGAACACACAGCAAGAACAAAGTCCAGCTGAAATCAAAGCTTAGATCAAAATAACCCAAGCTTATCAATGGCTTATGATTTTATGGGAAATATAAGCTAAGTTTTTGGAGGTTTTTGGAAGAAAGGCAGTATTTAGTGGAAATTCAAATAAGTGTGATCAAAATTTCTATTTTCTCTAAAAACCACATCCAGATTGCTCTTCTCTGGTTCTTGGAGAAAAGAAGACAGACACTGCAAATATTCTTTACAGCTGTATTCAACTATGTACCTAGAGGCCCATTCTGCAATGACAGCAAGACTGAGCTGACTGTGCTATAAATTATAAACTTACAAAAGATGTATTTTCTGCATTTGGTTTTATATAATACTAATAAATGGACTGGGCTATTTAGCAGGTTCTCCAGGCTCTGAAGTCCCTGAAAAGAGTGTCTATGAAACCAGCAGAGTGAGCCTGTATAGATATCTCAGAAAATTTGGCGGGCTGAGAAAAGAGTGTGAAATACTGGGGCACAGGGAGAACATATCTCAATTACAGGTGGCAGAGTCTGCACCATGCAGTGGATATCATGGCCTGAGCTGGGCAGGACCTGTGGCCAGTGCTGCAAGGTCCAGCTGCAGCCACGGCTTGGGCCATGCAAGCTGGTTGATGGCTCCTTATGCAGTACAGCACGTTAACATCGGCCTATTTTCTGTGTGCTGCTTTTGGGCCTTGTTACATTCATCTGAATGACTTGCATTCGTGGAAAATATTTAATTTCTATTTTGTCAAATGCCTGTATGAGCTTTAGTGACCTCTCAAGATTTTGTTTATCATTTTTTTAGGTCAAAGTACCACATGTCACTATAATGAAATGTAGACTTCTGGAACAACTAAAGCTCTTTCAGATAAGCAGATGTTATTCCCTCCAAGATAAACCTCTAGGGATTAGGCAGAATTTGCCAAAACTGGAATCAACTGTTATTCTGACAGGCATTTGAGAAATTCTCAGCAAGATCTGAATTACAGGCTAACAGACTAAATCATAGCACAGAGAAGAAAAGTTTTTCCTTTATTTCTGTCCTTGAAAAGTCAGTGTGATTGACAGAAGATAACAGGTCTTCTTCCTGTGGCTTTGCCTCCATGTGCCTGTGCAGAGGACTGTTGACTGTGTCAGGAATGTTGGACTCCACTTCCCTGAGGTGCCAGTGTGCCAGTACTGCATCCACACCACAGGGAGGTCTCTGCTCCAGGAGCAATGCCAGACTGAAACACTCCCAACATGTCTACATGACCTTTCCTTACATGGCTGAACCCCAAGGGTTGTTCATAAAAGGAAAATATTTTTTAAATTTCCCAATAGCAATAAATAAATGACTAAGCAGCTAAGAAAAAGTTCTGGGTTTTGATTTTCCTTTTTTCTTTTTTTTACTGTCTTTGTCAAGTTGAATATTTCTTTTGTAATAATCAAAATGGGAGTTTATGCAAAGGTTAGACCTCAGGCATCAGTTTTGAGAAAATAAAAATAAGTAAGGACATCTTGTCACATGTGACTCAAATGGTACTCAGTTTCCACCGTCATAAAGAAACTACTGGATCCTCTTTGTTCTACTAGTCTCTACAATTATATTACAAAAAATATGTTCCAATGCCTATTTCAAGAGAAAGGGTTTCATACTCACAATTCTAGCAGGGTTTTCATAACTGATTCCTAACTTAGTCATTGCTTTTACAATAGCAAGGATAGACTGCACTGTGTTACTGTAAACGATAGGTCTGAACTCCATGCGCTCCTGATAGGTGAAACCATCTTTATGGATGATCCTGGTGAAAAAAAAAAGAAAATAAAAGGTTTATGGAATACATCTGAAAAAAAGAAGAAAAAAAATAAGAAAGTAATGAAAAGTTTTATCAGGTGCTTTTGTGGTCAGTGTGAAAAAGAACTGAAGACATTTGGCCTTTGGAAAAGCATTTATTAATGGCTGATCTGCCTGTTCTGCTAGAACAGGGAAACAGCAGTTTCTGTCTATCTGAGGTTAAGTCTCTGCACCCAGTCTGAGTGAACAGATGCGGTTTTTCCCCCTTGTGGATTAACTTAAGATAAGGTATGGTTCTGGAACAGGATCCAAGCCCATCGCTGTAGATACAGGGCGAGATGCATTTCTGTACTTAGATTCCAAATCTTTTATTATTGGAAACTACAATTTTAGTCATGGGATGTCACATTGCTTGTTCAGTCATTCTCATTTTTATCCAGAATCTTACCTAGATAGAAAAATTATAGCAAAAAATGTTTCGACACTGGGAGGCACTTATCAAGAAAACAAGGAAAAAAATCTTTAATTTTTTTGTACATCAGTTACAGTTTCTAGTGATAGCAAGGTCTTACTCTTATTATCTCCAGGCTTTGGAGACATACATTTTACTCCAGAGGGTAAAGAGCCTTAGTAATCAATTTCAGTAATCTAATTCTGACAGAGGGATTAGAATTTCATAATCCTCCTTGACTGGAGAATGGCATGTGGTTAAAGTTCTCCAAATCAGTGTGCAGATTATGTCTTTTTCCATGAGTTGTGAGAAAGGACAAAATCTTCACCCACTTTGGCCTGGTGTGCTCTCAGTGAACAAACACCAAACTGCTTTGGCTGCTGCTGCAACCAAGGCTCTGTTCTTCCTCACCTCAGCTGGTCAGAGATGAAGGCCAGGTTATTAAATACAGAATTTCTGGGCTTTGGGGTTTGGTGTTTTACCACATCTTGCCTGAGATACACCCTGGACAGAGCTACCCAAGCAGCCAACTCAGCCCTGTCAGAAAATAATTGACTCACATACACAAACATACACAAAACCCAAATGACAACTGATGTGTCTAACATCTCTCTGATTTATGGATGTCAGAAAACTCGAAAGTTGCATTCCCGTGCCTATAGGGATTGCATCTGTAGGAAAAAAATGCTCTTTAAAACGTTTTCCCAAACACTTCTAGACTGGGCAAATCTATGAATTCTCTTTTGAAACTTTGGGTTTTTTTGAATGCTGTTTTCCTCACAAATTCAAATGAATTCTGCAAGATTCAAAGGAATTCTATTGAACTTGGGAGAAAGTAAAAAGAGCAGCTGGTGGAGCAGACACCTCCCCATTCTATGGATGCAGTCTTCTGGGGCTTTTATTCACAAAAGGAGGGCTTCTCATCAGATGGGTGGCTTTGATTCAGTCTCAACAGGCATGATGAGTTACTAAATATTTTGAAATATTTGTAGAAGCGTCATACTGTGAACACAGCACAGAGATACCCAACTTGGTTTTAAAAAAGAGAGATTGCACTTTGGGAATTATGTAGTTAGAAGCACAGAGTTCCAGGGATTTTTTTTTCCTTTTTAGTAACTTTCATAGCCATCCTCATGTTTTTAGGGCCTTGCAGCATATCTATATTTTGAGTATGAGAAGATATTTTGTAAAGCTTAGTGAAAGGATATAACTTTGATTAAGACTGGAAAAAAAAAAGAGATTTATTAATTAGAAAGTTATGTTATTAGGAGTAAAATTACTATGATTTTGGTGGAAGCTGTCTTTTCAGCAAAATTGTTTCTTTTGTAAGCCATCATCGGTGTTCTTTAGAAAATGTTATGCTTCACTATACTTCACACATTGGGGCTTTTAACTGAAAAAAAAAAACTGTTAAAAAGACATCATTGGTTTTGACAGAAAGATGACATTTTATATGAACAAATACAATTTTTGTGAACAGTTTTCCAGTAAAATAATCAGTATTTGTGATCAATTTGACAGCTCAGGTCTTTAAATGCACAGATCTTTAAATATAACTCTCAGCTTTGCAGTGCTCTCCTGCTCCTCCTTGCAGTTAAAGCTTATCGGCCTTTTTAAAGCGCTCAGTTCAGAGAAACATCTTTAATCTGCTCCTGCTTGGGGCAGTTTTGAGCACAATACACCTCAGTGGTTTGCTGAATAGGGAGGTCTCCTGAATGGAACTCAAACCAGAAATAAATTTATCTACTATTTAACTGGAAAAAAAAAGATTAGCAAAGTATTTGACGAATGGTTCTGAATCTGCTTTATTACAAAATTAGCTGCTTAAATAGCAGAAATCTGTTATTATGACATTTTTTACATAACTCTTTAAAATGCATTGGTGAAGATAAAAATAAGTAGGGGAATTTAAGCTCAGAATAGTATTACTGATTTTGTAAACAGGTTGCTTAATTTTTACACAGGAATGTAATGCTTAAAAGGAATGAATACTTTAAAAGTAAGGGAAAATCTAAACAGCTGTAATCCCTGTGTAATTTTTTTCTGTATTTGGAGAGGTTTAGGAATCAGACCTGGACCTCTCTATGAAAATAAGACTAGACCACAACAGCAGTATTTTATCAGGTTACGCAGCAAAGGAGGACTTTTGCTACTGGTGTAAGTACTGTCCCTTGAATTTAGGTGGATTATTAATTTAAACCAGATACATAATTAGCATTTTGGCTACCCTTAAAGGAAAAACACAAATTAATTTAGTTGTAACCTGTTTTACTATATATGAAAATACTGTCAAGCTAAATTGTAAACCAGCACACACACGTAGAGAGATCTGACCTTCCTCTGAAGCCAGGGGAAGTGAAGCTCCTGACTTCAATCTGTGAGGCACCTTGTGCACTTTGAACAAACAACTACAAGCATTCTTGCAGTGGATTTATGATACACTCACAATATCTCTGTAACCAGATAGTCAGTCCAAATTCGAACAGGGATTTCTGCATGTGACCTTGTAAAGCCTGTTCTTTTTTCCAGATTGATTATTGTATGAAAACTTTTTGTGTTGATAATTTTCTTACTAGAAGCAGTTCTTACATCTATCCCTACCTGTGGTATCATGGGTAGCAGCTGCTCACTGTTTAGACTGGTGGCTAAATAGGTTCTCCTCTGGCCTCCCCAAGGTGGGTGACCTTTCTGACCTTGGCAGGAGCTTTAGAGACCAAGAATGATCTATAGAGGCCAATTTGGGAGAATAAAACCCAATGAAACTGCAAAAAAACCTACACCACCCCCCGCCCCCAAGAAACAAACAAACAAACAAACAAACCANTTCCTCTCGGGTTGTTTAAAGGGAGAATAAAACCCAATGAAACTGCAAAAAAACCTACACCACCCCCCGCCCCCAAGAAACAAACAAACAAACAAACAAACCAGGAAGAAAACCCGCTTTGTTCTGTTGTACAAGTGAATATTTCAATATTTTCTCTTGAAATACAGTGAAATCAAATGAAATTAATAAGCACCAAAATAAAATTGAACAAAGAGAGATGACTCACATCAAGTGTATTAAAACTATGGAACTACTTGCTATAGAATGCTGTGGATGTTGTTAATTTACATTGGTTCAATAAAAGATTCAGAGGTAGACATGAATTAAGTGAGGGATACTACAGAGACAGAGTGGTGCTTTCTCTGGTTCAGGATGGTTCCCAAGCCACAGATCATCAGATACTGCCAGGGTATCCAGCACAAGTGTGCTGGCTTGGCTGGTGATGATCTTCTGCAAACATCCTTCATTTGTGTCTGCTGAAGACAGGGTCTGCCAGGTGGATCTGCCATCACTGGTTGTCTCATACAGTCATATTCCCATTACAGTAACTCCCACCAAAGCCAAGGAAGCAGATTCTCTGGTCTCCATGTGTGGGGCCAGTGCATGATTTGGTCAGTCAGATTTGATTACCAATCCACCTGTGTGTCTCAGTCACTTCGTGTTTTTCTTTATTGTGTGGCTGAATGGGAACTTGATTTGAATGATGTTTCTTTGCATGTGATTCAAATAAGCATAAACATTGTAATAAGACAATAGCTAGACATCATATACTATAAATACCAAATTCAACAGCTGATATGCATGTTCAGATACTTACTTCATTTGCTTTACAATAGTGCTCTTTCCCGACTCTCCAGCACCTGCAGAAGGGGAATGTTGAGAAGATATGATTGATAGATGAATAAGAAGCAAGTATTAAAAATAACTCTCTGGAACACAGAATTTTCTACATATGAAGAGAAGTACAGATGTCTTAGTTTCTCACTGTACTAACTATAAACCACCCCTAATGTCCATTTGGATTTAAAAAGAATGAAATCTTAGTAAAAGTATTAATACTGAAAAGGAAAGGGACACTTGAAAAGAAGTGAATATTCAGTCAATTAAGAGAACATTACAGAATGTTTAATTGGCAAGTAAATAAAATATGGATAATAGTTTGATTTCATCTCTGGCAGATGGGCAGGAAAACATGAACAAAGTACAGCCTCTGACAGTGTCCCATTTATTACCTGATTTGTAGCTGCTCATTTAATGTGTATTATGACCTTTTGTAAGCCAAATGAACCAGCTGCACACCCTTTAACCAGTATCCATGAGCAAATGGAAAATCAGAGTGTAAAGACTTGCATGTGGTCTAGCTCATGATGCAAAGGCAGGACACAAGCCAAAGGCTTGAGACTGTTTTTTTTGTCATTCTTCTGCCACGTGGTCTTCTGCCATGAAGTAGTGTGGCTGGAAGTGGGAAACCTGCAGAGCAGTGCAACAGTTCCAGCTTGGGAATGATTCTTCATGAAAACTCCACAGCTGCTGAGGAGGTGCAAACATTTGCTTACACAGCCAGCTGAAGAACTAGGGCATAGGTTTGGCCAGATTATGTACAACTAATTTGCCCTCTTATCTCCTGGAAAGTGAGTAAACATAGTGCAAAATGTCTCCATTGCAAAGCAACATGAGTGCCTATCATCTTCGGTCAGCGAGAGTGATGAGGGTTGGCAAGAACAGCCCAAAAAGAGATGGATTTTGAAAGCACTTAAAGAGAGGATTTAACTTTCTGAATCCATGGGACAGGATTCATAGAATCAGAGAATATGCTGGTCCTGCACAAGACACCCCAAGAATCACACCATGTGCCTGAGAGCATTGCCCAAACACTTCTTGAACTCTGTCAGGCTGGTGCTGTGACCACTGCCCTGTTCCAGTGCCAACCACTCTCTGAGTGCAGAACCTTTTCCTGATATCCAACCTAAACCTTCCCTGGCACAACTTCATGCTCTTTCTTTGACTCCTGCCACTGGTCACAAGAGTGAAGAGATCAGTACCTGACCCTCTGTTTCCCCTCAGGAGGATGCTGAAGACTGCAATGAGGTCTCGCCTTAGTCTCCTCCAGCTGGAAAGATCTCAACTACTCTTCATAACAATTCCTCTCCTGAACCTTCACCATCCTTTGGACGCTCTCTAAT
>VYZQ01042781.1:12159-23600 GCA_013400655.1 Mystacornis crossleyi
ACCAGGACCGGCTGCCCAGGGGCTGCTGAAATTTCCTCCCATCCCTTCCCGGCTTGGGCAAGTTAAGTTTCCCCCGTGCTCCCCGACCTCGCTCCGGAGCACCCTTGTTAACTCCGGCCATCGCTGCAGCAAAAGGGAAAGTGCCTTACAGCCCCAGCAGCCATCACTGCTGTCTGATTCCTATTACTTGTTACTGCCTTAGTTATTGTTGTTTTTTTTTGCTTTGCCTTGTTGTACATATATATATATATATAAGTAAAGACCTGTTATTCCTATTTCTTATATGTTTGCCTGAAAGCCCCTCATTTTCAAAACTATAATAGTTCAGGAGGAAGTGGGTTATATTTTTCCATTCCGGGGTGGGAGGGGGACTCCTGCCTTCCTTAGCAGACACCTGTCCAAACCAGGACATAGCACCATTATGAATTCATTTCCTATGTGTTTTTCATATTAGCATAGAGGATGATGAATTAATTTTGTACTCAAGTAAGGCTCATTTCAGCCTCCAGTAAGAGTTCCCTCATAACGCACCATTAGTTAAATGCACCATCACAACATAAAACTAACAAGAAAAAGGCATTTGTGTTGCTTTAAATAATGATCTAAAAAAAAATTCCAGCCTTTATGTTACTTTAAATAATGAGCCCTCAAAGAAGCTGAACTAACACTATAAATTTAGAAATGTTGCATTATGGTAAGAATATATTTGTTAGGTAACGTCAGTTCAAAACAGCAACAGCCAAGGTGAGTAGCTCTGTCTCCCAATTTGATTGCACAAAAAATGAGGGGAAAAAAAAAAAGAAAAAAAATAAAGTCCTTTTCTAGGGCCCACATATACTCCCCCATGTGCCCAGAGGGATAAAATGAAAATCATATACGCCAGCTTCAGTATTAGAAGAATAAATGCCAGGCATCTACCCATGTGTCATTATCAAATTTCATTAGTACACACCTACTTGTGTGCCAAAGCCTTTAATAGAAATATTACATGAGATAACAGTGAAGAAGAGATGCAGTCTATCCAGGCGTGAGTTTGCTTTTCAGTACAAGAAACTTGACAACTGTCCTTCAGCTTATTTCCTAACGATCTGTATACAAATCCACAGAGATTAATTTTACAGCATAAACCTCCTCTAGTATATCAGAAATGTCATCAACACTTCTTATTGTTTGTGCCAGTGGCATATGCAAAATGCTGTAGAAATTCAGATATGTTTATCTTACGTATTAGCCAAACTCTAAAATATCATGAAGGATGCTTTTACTATTCTTCTTGATACTTCACTGTTTTTCCTAAAATTTTTGTCACTAACACTGAAATTTTTTGCTCAAATTTCGGACTGCACCAATCTATAGATGACACAGATTGGAACAGCGAATACTTGCCCTGATTTACAGAGATTTTGATGGATTTTTTTCAACTAAAAATAATCAAGTTNTTTTTGGTAGGTTTTTTTTTTTACTGGATGCAACATTCAATCCTTGAAATTGTCCTGGGAAATGACTCTTTAGCATTGTAACCATTTTACAGTACTTCAGCTCATGGCTTTCACCTGACAAGAGCCTGGGTGATATCAGGCCATCAGTAGAACTGACTCATGTCTGAATGCTTTGGGACTGTGGGAGCCCATCAAAAACAGGTGTTGTGATGGGCATGGAGCAGAAGAAAAGGATGAGTCCTGGCTTGTTTATAATTTTTACCTGTCTCAACATGAATTATAGTTATCAGGGAAGACAGACTATGTACTCAGACTCCCACACACTTAGCTGGACCTTTTATTAAACAGAAATTATCTCAGGAGACAAAATATTTAATCTCATTCATATTTACTTTCTAATGTTAGTTTGATACCAAGTAAAGGCAAGGAGATAAGCAAAAGCTCTTCTGAGCTCCTGGTTCACTTGGGATATGGAGTCAAAGCAGGCGTGGTTCTAGTCCATAGTTAAGTGGAGATTTGCATGGAAGTCCTGTGGCTGAGCAGAAAAAAGTGTGCTGTAAGGATAGTGTCCCTTTTTGCCTTTGCTGAGATGTGCTTGGCATACAGATGTCAAATTACCCCAAAATACCAAGTCCTGTTAATTTTTGGAAAATAAAAACTTTGATCACTAATTGACCTTTAGGGAGATGGTAGAGAAAAAAATACATTATAAGAATTAAAATTATTTGAAAATATCTTTCTCATGTCTCCTTTTTCCACTAACTCCAAACTTAAACCTTAAAATTAAGCAATAACAGAAAAGATTCTGACATCATGTCTAGTTACTTGAGTGTACTTACACTGGCTTGAGATCAGAATCATTTTTAGTGAAATCTAGTTAATGATATAATTTAAAGATCAACTTAATTTAGTTCTCTATTCTTACAGTTGTGAGCAAGCAACAGGTAAAAGGTGAGTTTTGATGAAAGAAACTGTGATTTAGTTCATTAAGGTTTAAATGATGCACAGGGAAAAAAGACAAAGTGAGTTGGCACCAGGATTACCAAGTCCTCAAAGAGAACTCCCACACTTAAGTGGTGTGGTATAAACAAAGATGATACCCACGGCTTGAGCCTTAAGATTTTACAGTTTTAGGTGATCTAACTGTGAGTTGGAGAGCAAAGAAATGATCTGGTTTCTTTGCCCATCCTCAGGCACACCTTCCCACTCCTCCTTTTGGGCTGCCTCTGGATAGTGTACCTCTGGGATGCATCCGGGGAATTTAGTCTAATTTAAAAGGGGTTTTTTGTGGTTGTTTGCAGACAGTGAATCACATGAGGACTACGAAGAGAAGTTGAAGGAGTTGAAGCAGGTGAGGCAGGATTCCCCTTTTCATATGGAAATAGCCTTAGTTCAGTATGTGTCAGCACTTGAGAGTACACCCTGAGTGGTGTGCTCTTTGTACAGGTGTGATGGATTTCTGGAATTTCCTCAAAGACAGATCCTCATTGCAGAGCAGAAGGCAATAGTGTTGCTGGCTTACACTAGCCTAGATCCAGGCCCATAGCCACACGCATGGCCTGGTCGTGGCATGTGTGCATACGTTTCTGTAGGTCTTCGTGGTGTGACACACAAGTTTGTCTGTGTGTGTTTATACAAATATATATAGAGACATACAAATATACACAGATATTACATAATCTTAAAAGCCTGCTCTCCTGCGCTAGCAGCAGACTATTTCCAATATTACTTTGATTTGCAACACTTCTCTCACCTTCTAAAGACAGTTAAGGAGGAAAAAAGTTGCACATTTAGTAGCATGTTGGGGGTTGAGAAGGTTNCTTTTCTAGGGCCCACATATACTCCCCCATGTGCCCAGAGGGATAAAATGAAAATCATATATGCTAGCTTCAGTATTAGAAGAATAAATGCCAGGCATCTACCCATGTGTCATTATCAAATTTCATTAGTACACACCTACTTGTGTGCCAAAGCCTTTAATAGAAATATTACATGAGATAACAGTGAAGAAGAGATGCAGTCTATCCAGGCGTGAGTTTGCTTTTCAGTACAAGAAACTTGACAACTGTCCTTCAGCTTATTTCCTAACGATCTGTATACAAATCCACAGAGATTAATTTTACAGCATAAACCTCCTCTAGTATATCAGAAATGTCATCAACACTTCTTATTGTTTGTGCCAGTGGCATATGCAAAATGCTGTAGAAATTCAGATATGTTTATCTTACGTATTAGCCAAACTCTAAAATATCATGAAGGATGCTTTTACTATTCTTCTTGATACTTCACTGTTTTTCCTAAAATTTTTGTCACTAACACTGAAATTTTTTGCTCAAATTTCGGACTGCACCAATCTATAGATGACACAGATTGGAACAGCGAATACTTGCCCTGATTTACAGAGATTTTGATGGATTTTTTTCAACTAAAAATAATCAAGTTTAGCTAAGAGATTCAATGAGCTTATGAATTTTTAATTTGATGCACACCCACTCACCCACGCACTGACGTAGGCATACAACCCAATAACTAACTAACACTGGCAGCACTAAGCACAGCACAGGACCCAGGCTGTAAACACAGGCTGTAAACACAGGCTACATCTATGCTGGTGAGTTGAAAACACAAGTGAGTTCCATGCTGAAGTTTTCCATACTGTTAAATGAATAATGCAGGTTTTGGCCTGAGTCAACCACTAATATCCTTGGGAATGCCCAGGGTAATTCTAGAGTTGATGTCCTGGGTTACATTGTATTCCATTACCATTTTTAGCAGTGTTCGCTGCCTCCTCCCTCTGGAATATCTTCTGTTAATGTGCCTATCAATGCTTTGTGTATGACTCACTGATAACTCGCTCCTGGACTATCTCCTGTTAATGGCCCCATCAGTGCCTTGCCCTATCACTCACCATCCCATTGTGAGATGCTCCGCCCAGGGGAAGGAGCCAAGCATTCCCACCTGAATAAAGTCTGTGGTTTTTGCAGCAGCGCAGGAGAGCCTCTTCCACTGGCTTCCCAGAGGAACAGCCTTTTCCACTGGATTCCCAGAGGACAAGAGCTACACAGCCACCACTGGACTTCTCAAGGAGGACCAGACCTTTTTTCTACAAGATTACCTTTTTCAACAGAACCACTTTAAAGAGAGCTGCAGCTATCATCTAACTGGACTGCTACCACCACCCTGCCCAGCAGGGTGTCAGGTCGTACCCTGACTCTGTCAGCTTAAACCAGTGTTGCTGTATTATTGCTCTGTTATATATATATTTATTAGTATAGAACTGTTATTCCTATTCCCCATATCTCTGCCTGAAAGCCCCTTAATTTCAAAAATTATAATAATTTGGAGGGAAGGGGGTTGCATTTTCCATTTCAAGGGAAATGGAAGGTCTGCCTTCCTCAGCAGACACCTGTCTTTCAAACCAAGACAGTTGATCAGGCTGGAAACTATCAGGCTGACAAACCGGTTCACTGTGAAGAGGGACAGGAGAGTTCAGCCATGTGAATTCAAACTCTGCCATGGCAGGCAGCCTCAGGGCCAGAGAACAATCTCTGGTTTATTGCTGAGTGTAAATGTAACTGCAGATTTGCACCAGTAGAATACACCTCCTAATAAATAGAGTTGTTCAGGAAATTCCAGTGAAATTATCATGCTGGGTTTTTTTCTTTAGAAGGTTCTGGTTCATTAAGACTCAGATTTTTTGTGGGAATGATCATATCATTTTCAGCAAAGATAGAATAGCTAATCAAAATTAGAGACAAGAATGACATTAGCAACCAGAAAGGTTAACACTGATAGGACATTTACTTGGCATGTGAGATAACGAAGTTCAAGTGCTTATTTTGAATCAGCTAGAACAAAGACTTGGGCTTCTTACTCAGCCTGCACAAATATTTTGAATTAACAGCTACTCTGAAAAGAAATACAAACATTTTTTCATTCTCTATTTTTTAACCTGATAAAGTTTAGGTTTCAGTCCATGGGGAAGGGATTTTTAAACTATTTCCCACAAAGTTCTAACCATAAATTATGTCTGCATCGTTACCCATTCTCTTCCTTGACATCCAGCAAACACCAACTCAAAAATCTGTGGGTTTTTCTATAAATAGCAGGGGCTAAGCACATAATTTTGATCTTTTATTCGATCCCGCAATAAGATTTAAGTATAGGTCATAATCAGAAGTGATTGACAAGAATGGCAGAATGACATATAAAAAAGTTTCACTAAAGTAGCTGTATCTAATGTAAGCTGTAGCTGGTTTCTTAGGGAGATTAGTCAATACTTAATAACTATGATAAGATGCACAACAAAGGATAAGGTTCTGATCATAGGAGTTGCTCTATAAGAGACCGCTGGAAGAAATCGATGAGGTGTGGATATGGATGCTTTCCTCCAAAAAGGCACCGTTTCTCTTGTCTTGGGAGTCAGGAGACAGGATGACTTCAGCAGTTCAGGCATAGCCAGTATTATAACACTGAGCAGACACAAAAATAGACAGCAAAATTGAAATGATGCACATGATTCTGTGAGGTTGTACAATGATTTGTACTACAATGTAGCTAACTTTCCTAAATTTATGATACAGCAAACTGTGCTGAAAAATGTAAAACACACGAGACCTTCTACATCAAAGTGTTATTATTAAAGTGATAGCTTGCTCATTGTGTTCTGTTAGGCTCAGTTTGCTACCAGAATTTATAGTCACCTAATTTTTTCTTGATTAGATATAGGCATTTATATTTATGCTGGCTCAATTGAATTTCACTGTCAGCAGAGTTCATGCTATATCCTTGTCCCAAAAAGCTGATGTTTTCAAACTCATTCTGAGCTGATCACATCTGTTGATAATCACAACATCTCTTAGTCATACACGTACAATTGCCTCATCCTGGTGAACAGGAGATTTAAGCTGTTTCTTCAAAATAGGTCATAGGTTTACAACACCTCAACCACCTCCAGTTTTCCACCACAAAGTGTCAGAATGTTCCTGTTCCACCTGCCTGTATATGAAGCCATGAGATGTGAATAAAAATAGTCCTCTTTACACCTTTGCATGTGCATATGTCTTTATTCTGTGTGCAGTTTTTTCCTTTCTTATGTTTTTTTTCTACTTTTTCCTTTTTTTCTTTTTTTGGCACAAAAGAAGAAGAAGCGTATATCTGTTCTTTTTGTTCTCACAGTTTCATGCTCTCCAAAAAAAAAAAAAAAGACTGAATTTAATGCTTCTGTATTAGAAGATTTAGCGTGCTTTTCAGCCTGTCACTGAACTGATGAAAGGCAGTACAACTACACACTTTTCCCTACTGAGCTCAGATAGGTTTGTTCACTAGAGTTCAAGTCTCCTGCCAACAACTCACCGCAGTTCCAAAATATTCTCCTTACATAGTCAATCTCTATGCATGGATCAGCCCATGCCCCTTCTTCGAGGCCATAAATTTGGCAGTTTTAAAGATTTAATAGCAATGTTGCTGCAGTGACAGCTCTATTTGTGGCACACCTCCCTTCCCATAGTTGATAGAGGTCTGCTGATCAGCCATAAAGTTCAATTCTCCAACTCCTTATCAATCAGCTTCACTGTGTGACCCACTTCAGGAAAGATTTGAACGAGGTAGTGCAGATTCTCCACAGTGAATATAATAATTGGAGGGAAGAATAAATCTTACATTGTTCTTCTAATACACCAATTTTTCCAATGGGTTGCTTGGCTTTGATATTAATTCCGAGTTGGTACAGAATTTGGAATCTGTGGAAAGGCGCAATTAAATTCTTAAATAAAATTAAACAAGCTCTTTTTTGATAATTCTAATGGCTTCCCTGTCATGGTCTAGGAATGGTACTCCCCAGTTCAATGCCCCTACCAAGACTCTTCAAACTATGCACTGCTCACTCATTCCCCTGCTTTCCCCTCCTCCTTCCCCTGTGGCAGGATGGAGAGCAGAATTGGAGGCACAAAAGATGAAGATCATGGGTTGAGATCAGAACAACTTGCTGGAAGCAGCAACGAGATAGAGAATGAACCGTAACAGCAACAATAATAAAGACAGAGGGTTCAAGAGGAACAATTCACACAGAACCCCTGGGTTCCTTCTGCCACACTCCCTCTGGAAGGAACCTCTTCTGCCCCAGGGAGTCCCCTTCCCCCACCTCCAGCAATGATGTGATGTGGTATAGAACAAACTCCTGGCCCTGGCCATGCCCCCTCCTGGCTACTGCAAAAATTAACCTTGTCCTGGACAGAACAAGGACATCTCCCATTCTTAAATATCCTGTTCATGCCATGAAGTAAAAAGCATTCTCTCCCCCTTTCATTTCAAACCAGCCCACCATGGTTTCCATTTTGAAATTCAAAATATTGAACTTCTCTTCCAGTGTTGGTTTTTGTCTGCTATTCCGGGAAATGTGAGTGGGAACAGATAGGGAAATACTTCTGTCTTGTTGAGAAGTGGATTTCTTTCTCAAGAACAAAGGAAGTTATCTGTCTTAACTAATATAGATTTCCTTTCTCCCTTTATTAGTACAGACAGGGCATGTTTAATTTAACTTGCTAGGCGGGGCTGCTTGGGATCTATTCTGAAATAACTTCCTGAATAAATTCATTTCCAAAGTCAGAGACTGGTAAAAAAAGAGAACACTCAGTCTCCTAAAAGGAGGCAAGGGACAGTGCAAGCACAAGCTGCAAAACTCTCATCTCCTTCGTGATAAAGACTGTACTGAACTGTTTGGAAAATGAAGCAAAGTTGCCTTCCATAGTATCTACTTTCAGACCTGCCAGCCATTGAGCACTTACAACTGCTAAGGAATACATGGCCATCCATCCTAACAAAGGATATGACAGAACTGTCAGTGTTAGGGAAACAACATTCACAAACCAAGCTGTAGACAGAGGAAACACACAGAATTTCAATCAAAACTTACTGCTTTGCTGTTCTACCTATATTTGCATCTTTCAAAATCCCTATCATGAAAATCCTTTTAATCAAGAGAATGTCACTTCAGTTTTAAGGGTAGTAAGATGTTATATTTTGCAGTTAAAATTACTGAGAAGAAACGGAAAGTCAAAGAAGAAAACTAGAATATTGAGCAAAGCAGAGAATAAACCAGAAGATTTGTGCATAATACACTAAATTCAGCTAATTTATTCCTGTATCTTGTCCATTTCACATTCTTGCTTAACCTACTCTGTAACAGTTGCAACCTTTGCTCAAGTTCCTGTACACAGTCATGCACTCTTCTCCAAACCAGTCAAAAGATTAAAACTTTTTTGTAGATACACTTTCCTTAATACCATTAATCAAAAAACACCTTTTTGGAAAGATCTAGATTCCTAATCTTTTGAATGAATGTCCACTTTGGAAACAGAAAGGGCCATAAATTCAGGTCCAGACTGCTTTCAAAGTGTGGAACCTAAAATAATAGAAAAGTGGCAAAAGTTAAAGCCAGCTCCAGATACAAGAGAAAGGGTATAATTTCAAAGGAAAAATCTAGAGGATCTAAATGAAGAATTCAAAGCCGAGTTTGAGGGCAGTTATGTTATATATTGACCATTTGCTGAACAGCCACAATAATTTGAGTCCTCACAGATTCAGGCCCTGCTTCAAAACAAGTCACTCATTTCCCAAGTATTTGAACCAGCCATTCTGTTTCAGCAATAGGGTTTCTCCAGGGCCCAGTGAGAAATAGAGAACTGACCTTGAACAATAAACTTCAGAATATGAAAGATTAAAGACCCCAGATACAGCGAGATACCAAGGAGAAATCCTTGGCATATCTTGTTCAGTAAGATGGGCCTGTAGATAAAACCCTTTTACTGGGAATATCAGCCCAACAAATGTCATAAATTTGGACTCACCAGTGATTATTTTATAAGTATGTTTTCAATTTTTCATATGCAATAAAAGGCAGGTGACTTGTGTCTTGTGTACATGCCAGTGTAAACATTCCCAGCACCGCAGGACTTTGGTGCAGAAAGATTTACAACCCATTATTAATGTTAGTTACATCTTCCTTGCTGACCTGTTCCTCAAAGACAATTAACACTTCTCCATTCCACTCTTGTTATCTCAGTTGCAAGTCCAAGCCATGTACCAGAAACTTCAAATCTAGTTTACTTCTTAACAGGAGTGAGAGAAAAATATGTCATTTAATGTGAGAATGATGGAACAGCAAAAATTTTTATAGGAAGAAATATTTAGTGAAGTTTTACCTAATAGTTAGTGTCAATTCATTAATCACAGAATCATGGTATCAGTTAGGCTGGAGAAACCTCTGAGGCTGTGGAGTCCAACCTGTGATTGAACAACACCCTGTCAACCAGACCATGGCACTAAGTGCCATGTCCAGTCTTTCCTTAAACACCTCTGGGGCAGTGACTCCGCCACTTCCATGGGCAACCCATTCCAATATCTAATCATCCTTTCTGTGAAGAAATTCTTCCTAATGTCCAGCCTAAATATCCCTTCTTGTCCTATTGCTAATTGCCTGGGAGAAGAGGCCTTTTGGAGCAGCGGGTCACTAGGAATGACCCATTAACCAGTGTTCTCATCATTGTCATGCCTTTTGGTTAATTAACTGTTAAGTCCTACACCAGTTTAGAGATACTGATTGTATTAATAATCAATAGCTGAAAGTCCACCACCTCTGTAGTTCTCCTTGAATACACCCTGACACCAATCTGGTTTCACTGACTCCATGAATTATTTCTGGTAGCAGTCCTCAGATCTCAATCAAGTGACATGGCTGCTTGAGATGATGAAAAAAATGGAAAAGAAATGCTTAGAAGTATTTGAGATAAATTGAGAATGACCACACTGAAAGGTCTGGGTTTTATGAAAAAGAATGAAAAGTCAAAATAAAGCAGTTGTTTTAGCTGCTTTCTAAACAGAAGAATTCTGCACAGGACACTCAGTTCTTTCTGGTAGGATCACAGAAGAGAAACAATCTTCTGGGAAAAAAAATGGTTTCCACGAAGCTCAAAGCATCTTTTCATGAACCCAGGAGCAACAGTTCTTCCTAACTACTTATTTATATTTCTTTCACACAGTGACCCTCGTTTCCGCTATTGTCATACTTCACTCTATTTTGAATCAATCGTGTTGTATGTGCTGATGTTGTAAAACCTATTTTCATGTATTGTACCTCCCTTCAATTTTACTGTCTTTGTTATGGAATAGAAACACACAAAACAAATCTCCCTTGAGCAGGAGCCTTTGACTTGGTTTTCAGAGATGCTAAATACCCGCAGTTCACATCTCTGAATATAATGTCATTTATTACATTTCATGTCCTCGCACAGTGCGGCAGGGTACTCATTTTCCCTGTTTCTCTCCATCACAGCACATCTATTCCTCTGGGTTTGGTTTATTTTCAGTATTTTTGTATTCTTTCAAAGAGGTTTTTATCTTCATGTAGTATTCTCTTATTTTTCCAGAAAACTTCTGTAACTTTTTTACTGCATGTTTCATTTTGAACCTGGGAATCTTTTCCAGGAGAATGCCTCCAAATGGGTAATAATGAGGCAAAAATATATGTCACTATAATTGTCATATTCTTTGATCACTGGTTAAGTTCCATGCTGTCAGCCAAGAAGATAACTATTATGTACACACCTTCAGGAGGTCTGTAGCAGAAAAAACAGCCTCAGCTGAGAGAATTTTTATTTAATTTAATTTATTCACAATGAACCAAAACATGTATTCACTGATTCTAGTATTAATAAAAAAGAAATCATTGTTTTGGCCACACTTTACAGACTGTCCCTCCTAATAGCTTCAATAAGGTGACAGGCAGCACAGAAGCTTGGAGTGGAGTGTATGGTCTTCTTTCTGCAGCTTTTAATGTCCTAGTGTCTTTTCCCTGCTCCTTTGTGCTCCTTACTGGGTTTTCTCCACTCCTCTGTGTGTTTTTGTATCAGTCCACAGGCAAGAGTCTTTTGGGGGTGTACTTGCCCCAGTTTGGGTCTACGTGAAGGCCAAACACCCCTCAAGACTGGAATGCCTCCTTCAAAG
>VYZQ01042785.1:0-18222 GCA_013400655.1 Mystacornis crossleyi
TGTGTGTGTGTGTGTAGCCTCAGAAGACTCTCAGCCTTATGTGTTGTAAAGAACTGGAAAAAACTCCTTCAGGCAAACAGAAGTATTTCATTTTCCAGCTGAAATTTCAGAATATATGTCCACAGAAGAGGGGTTAAGATCTCCCAGGGAAGCCAACCAATACAACTGCCTTACTTACAATTATTCATTACTGCTGGATTATTCACTCAGCAATAGAGCCCGAGGACCCCAGCCCTGTGCCAGAGCTCATCCTGCTGGGGCTGTACAAACACATGAGCAAGAGTCTTTATCCTGAGCAGTTCACAATCTGATGGTTAGTCAGTAAAATCACTCAGCCACAGACACCGCTGTGTCACCTTCCTCAACCATAAACTCACCTTTTAACTCGCTCTAACAGTGCCACACATGTAACAACTAAAATGAGTGACTTCTGGATTGCAGTTTGGGGAAAGAGAAAATTAAAGCCTTGCCAAGTCACCCAAACCCAAATTGTCTGTGTACCTGTAGGCACGAAAGAGGTACCACCTCAAAAAGCACTTCCACGGACCAGCTCTGGCAAAATCCTATTCCCTGGCTGTCCTTGGGCTGCTCTCCTTTTTGGAGAACACAGCTAAATCAGCAGCAAGCGGCGTGATAAAGGAGACAGTAGGCATTACTCAGGCCTCTAATTCTTGGTGACATTCTTAATGATACATCAGATGGTTATAATTCATCTTAAGGCTCTGTTCACATTAAGTCATTCAGCGATCAGATTTTTGCAGTGCTGCTGCATTTCTGGTAACACTAAATTCACTTCAATCCTCCCCCCTGTCAGACCAGCGCACACTACTAATTACATTTATTTGAACTTCTTTGAAAATACTTTTCTTACCAGATAACTCATCTCTTCAGCTTGAAAAAAATTGTTTTCAACCCTCAACAACATTTTTATCTCTACACTGAAGAGTTTATTCTACTCGCTTGCTATGCAAGCAGACTTAGAACTAGAAAAAATTTTTTAAAGCAGCTACATTTCCTAAAGTTTTGATCTGTTTTTAAACGTATCTCCATAGCTGCCAGTCCACAAAGAGAAAAAAAGGTTACCCATGGCAAATATTCAGAAAAAGTGTGTGCATTCTGCAATATTCAAAGGAGACAGGACTTGAGGTCTCCCGCCAGTCAAAGCTGAGACAGAAATTTTCAGATTTTTCTCCTTCAGCAACTTCCAAATCTCTGGTTTGTTATTTCTCATGTGGGGTGTACTGCACGTTCCATACACTCCCATTTTCTCCCTCCTCTCTACCTACTTTCCATGGCATTTCTGTTCATTTTCTGGTGTTCATTTTCTCCAGCCTCACTTTCCAGTCTTCGTTTTCCTTTCCCACAGATTCTCTTCCTTCAGAATACTCTGTTTGGGTTTCTTTCCTTTTTATAACCTTCCTTCACTGTCCCTGCCCACATTAGGAACTCTGCCTGGTCAGCCTGGCACAGGGGCCCTGGGAGATCCAAGCACCTTCCAAAGGGAAGAGGTGACAGTGTTTTGGTGACTCTCCTGCTGACCCAGCCTGAGCGTGTCACTCCAGACACGAGCTGACAGTGCTTGAATTGGCTCCCCATTTTCACAGCAGGCCACTTTCCCTTTGCACTGGCAGGCCTCCTGCAAAGCTGAAATCTGCATCTTTTAGGGTTGTATAGACTGAAAAACCTCAAATATTTTCTGTGGGATAGAGCTCTAACTAAGGGCTCTATTCACCAGAAATGTGATGCCATGGGCTTCCACAACCCAGCATGTAGGCAGACTGCACTTGATAAATGTGTGTTTATCATAGCTGCAGAACTCAGCTCTGCTTTTCCAGCCTCCTTTTCCCTTAGGATTAGGAAGATAAAGGTCACACTTTAAAAAGACAGGCCTTTAAAGCTGTTTTTTAAGTGCTAGCAGCTGAACTCTTTGTGTGAAAATATCCCATCCTTTTCTATCAAATTAGGCTGCATTAAATCAACATATTCTTTAAAGAACTGGTACATTACTGACAATGGCTTAAGAACTGTTTATTTACATTGATACACAGAGGGTAAAAGAAAACCTTCGCTACTGAAAAAGGAAGCCCCAAAATACTGAACTGGAAATTCCAACATGGGTATGCATTCAGATCATATTCCAACCAAAATTCCTGTACTAATTAGAGATTGATTTTTACAAGGCTTCAAATCCTCTGTGCCTCGGGGCTAGGTTACAGAACTACCAGTTTTCTCTCTCTTACTCTTTAGACAAGGATTCATTTTCTGCCCGAATCAATATAAAGAATCTGCTGCACTCCAGCCAGCTCTACATCTTTCCAACACACAATCACACTCCATTTTAAAGATACACAGAAGTCCTCACCAGCAGCTTTTCCATTTCAGCAAAGGCAGCACTTTGGAGAGTCACAGAGCAGAGGCAAAGCCATCCTCACCCTTGGGGGATGGAGCAGAACTTGTGTCTTCCCCACCCTGTACCTGACGGGGGATTTGGCTTCCTTTCACCATCTACACAGTCCCGTTTACTAACACAACGTGTATTTCTTCTCAACGTGTAAAATATGCTCAAAGATTGCCTTATTCTTTACTTATTCCAAGATCTCAAAGAGAAAAAATGCTACCATTAGGCAAGAGGTGAATTTTTAGTTTTTTAAGGGAATATTTGCACAGTTAGAATGCCATCCTAATCTGCTATCACTCTTTGTTCCACTGGATCTCTCCTGACTTTCCAGGCAAGGAACACACGGCCAGTAACTCTGTTCTCCTGACTGTGCCTTGGGCTCTGGCAAAGAGCTGAGCTGAGAAGAAAAGACATTTTACATATTCATGATTAAAAGATAACCGATAACCAGGATCCAGATGTTGGTCTCTGCTGGCCAGCGCACAGTGCAATTATTATTCCATTTATAGAAAGAGATGTTGTCCTGCCTTTTCCAGCCAACCAAAAGCTCTTCCATAAAATGCCCAAATGCTCTGAAGAGAGGCATTCAAAACAAGGAATGAAGAGGGAACGAATCCTATTCGCTCCACAATTATTGCATTATAAAAATTTAACGTGGCCTCAGCCCCAGAGCACTATCCATTCCCACAAACTCCCAGGTTCACCGTGTCAGGGTGAGCTGGGATTTCCCTCAGGAGCTCAGCACTGGCTCCCACACGGGTGCCTGTGGACAGCAGGGCAGCACCCAAGTGAAAAGAGAGCAAAATGTGGGCTGGAGGAGAGGTGAGAGCAGCCCCTTCACACCCACAGCCCAGGGCAGCCTCTCATGAGGTCAGTGGGAACAGGCACAAATTGTTTAAGCCAAACCAAGTCCAACAGTGTTATTAAAGCTCTTCTCTCTCTGAGCCTGACCTTGGAAAAACTTCTGAATTTGTTTAAAGAACTGAATAGTACTCTAATTCCCTGTGTTCCTGACAAAGAGCGATCCAGCCAGAGCATAGGCTCTCTTTTGGGGGTTTTTGGTTGGTGAGACTCTGGGTAGAGGAAAGCGGGGGAATAAAAGACTGAAAGGCAGAAGGTTTTCAAAAGAGTGACTGTATAAAAATTATAGTTACAGGCTGAAGAATGGCCCACAGATTTAACAAACGTATCAGGGCAATTTTAACTGTTTGACATTTGGCTGACTACAATATATTCATGATTTATCTTAATAAACTGTCAGCTTAGAAAGTCCAGTCACCAATTATGCCAATAAGAAATAAATTTTGGCTAAAAGCATCCACCATTCCATGGGAAAAACATGTTAGAGACGTTAAAACTACTTGAAAAATTCTGACAACCACTAAAAATGAGAGCCTGTGAAATGTACAAGTTTACACCAAGTACTCAGACTCTGCACACCAATACATTATTAATCTTATTTTTCAGCTGTGGACAGGAAAATGTATAAACTGTTAATCCATTATATACAGCCTTTTCCCTTGGGTACTTCTAAACAATGGAAGAACAGAACTTACTGAAGTTTAAAAATAACTTTTTGTGTACCAACATTTCAGTTTATTTTGAAAATATGCTTCTTGCAGCCATAGAAGCACTACGTATGTAGTGGTCATTTGCTTACTTACTGTCATAAAAAGTAATAAAGATTAAGTTTTTTGGTTCCTATTAACATCACAGTTTTATAATTATACTGTGCATGCCATTGCAAGCATTAGTGGAACTTGACACAAATGTGATTTCTTCCAATTCCTTTGCATTTTTTCCCTTCTCTGTCAACAGTTTATTATTTCCTAAAATGTACAATATGCAGCCATTTCTGCCTTGATTAAATAATCTGATTTTTCTCCTCCTATTATAATTTCCTATTATAATTAATATTAAAAGTTTTTCCTTCTATTATAAACACTGCTTGTTCCCATATAACATCAACACCATTTATACGACAGAAAAATATTTACATTCAGATCATTCAAACAAAACCTCAAAATTAATATAGACAGCTATCCATCAAGTTGTTCCTCCCTAAAGTGTTTTTCTTCCATAAAGCCTTAAATCAGACTGAATCCTTTAGGACAGCACAGATCCACCAAACTTCAGATAATTATCAGGTTCCTGGCCCCAAGCTATCACAGATTTTAAGAGAGAACACTTCCAGGAGTTTTACATGGCCCAAATTCATATTTTTTATGACACCACTCTTTAGAAACAATGGCACTACTTCGGCTGAAGATTTTGCACACAACCAAACAGAAACACACGCTACCCCTGAGGCAGACCCCAGACAAATTAAAGTCAGTGCTTGAAATCTGATGAAATAACAATAAAACAAACAAAAAAATCTCCCCCAGAGCTTACTAGTGTACTGTGTCAGGAAACATTTACAGCAGTGACTCTACACACCCCACCACAAAATAAATTCCTACCCAATTACGTTTGCTTTGGCCTCTGTTAATTTAATGCAATTTCAGTTGGATCTTGGTGGTTTGAGCCCTGTCAGCTCTCTCAGGCTTTCACAGCAGGGCAGGAAACCAGGTTGATCTGGGTGAGCTGCACAGGAGCAGGACAGGGAAAACATTGGCTGCCCACCCATGATCCCTTCCACTGTCCCAGTGTGCTTCCCACATGCACACTGCAGGAGCAAAACTGTCTCGGTCCAGAGAAAACCCTCAGCCAAGCAGGGTGTGAGATACAGAAAGATCGTAGGGGAAAACAGCGAGGATGTTACCCTTCTGTTGTTTCAGTTAAAAAAAAAATAATAAAGAAAAGGAATAAAAAAAAACATAAAAGGACAAAAATCATTATCCACATCAGAGTTCTCTAATGGAGCAGAAGCTTCTGGTACTGCAAAAATATCTAAGAAATTATAGTTTAAGAAGTAAAGCTCACTCATTAACTCATTTCCTAAAGGCAGTATTTTCTGAATATCTCCCTTTTCCCCCTTTCACTAACATGACATTATATAACTACTTTATTACTGGTTTTATTTAAGACTTAGAAAGTGGAGTTCTGGACAGCAATGCAGTCACCATTAGCTAATTTAATGGCAAACTGTTCCAAGAATTGTAATTGAATTTCAGCCGCTTTCCAAATTTGCCGCTTTGTTATTGTCTGTATTTGAAGACTTAAAATTTTACAAATGATTCTAAAAATAATAATATTAACGATTATGCAATATCCCTTAATTTTAAATATGGAGTTTTTAATTTTGTTTTTTAACTCGGAAAGCTCATCCAGATATCCAAATCGTTTTATTTTAATGGAGAATTACGAAATAGCTCCAGCGTCTCTACAATAAACAGAATAGTTCAAAACATCAGAAGGAAAAATTTAATCATTTAAAAATAGATGCCGTAAGTAGCACTTCTATTAAAAATTACAGCTCGGTTGTCTACACAAGATTTCTAAAGGAACACCACAAGGTACTATAAATCTCAGAGTTTTGTATATTAAAAAGTTACAATGCCAGTCTCAAAAATGCTCTGTTTAAAAGAGGGAAATAAATAGTCTGTGATTTTGCTACAAAGCACCAGCAAGTCTTATATTACATACACAGCTGCAATGTTTATAGAAAGAGAGTCATTTAAACTTCCACTGAAAGTTCTTAAATCTTTGTTGCTGACAGTTCAGAAGACAAGGAGGAAAAGGCTTTTTCCAGAATCTGCTGTTTCAAGAAAGTAAGACATTCCATTTCTGCTAAAACACCGCCTGAGTTTGTGTAGAAATATTTACGATTATCAACAGAAAACTTGAAACAAAAGGTCGGGATGATTATAGAAGCAGAAAATTCATTCAGAAATGGTCTTCTCAGCCAGGTATCATTCGCTTCTGTTTCTGATTTCATACCCCCTAAAGAAACATTCCATTTCCTAAATAAAAAGCTTAAGGATATACCAAGAACACTGGAACGTGAAAAAAATGGGTCGCCCAGCATTCCACGAAATTGCTAAAAGTACAATAACTTGTACTCTCCCGAGGATTTCGCCTGGTTTTATCTTTCAGTGTACACGCTCCTGCACGGAGCACTATCACCTGTCGGCTTCTCATGCTCAGCTGCACAGACAGCTCCTCCTCCCCAGCAGCAGCTCCTGTTTTACTCAAGCACCTAAGGAGCAGCCTTGTTCCAGTTCCAGCCTGGCATTGCCCGGTGCCCATCACCTCTGGGATGGAGGGAGGGAGGGAGGTACCAGCAGGGTGAGGATGCTCCTGGAAGNTGCCCCGGGACAGAGGGAGAGAGGTGCCAGCAGGGTGAGGATGCCCCGGGACAGAGGGAGGGAGGTGCCAGCAGGGTGAGGATGCTCACGGATGGACAGACGTGCCTGCGGGGTGTGACCCCCGCTCTCAGGGTCACCCGTGGCAGCCACAGGACCGGGGCATTGTCGGTGGGTGACACAGGGGAGCTCACATCCCCGCGTTCTGCCTCACCCCACAGCCCCTTCTCCTTCCTCCTCCTCCCTGCCCTGCTCCTGCTCTCTGTTTTACGAAGGTTATCTGAAAGCAGGGATCATCATTTTTTTTCCCCCCCTCAAATAATCAGTATTTTTAAACTGCAGATTATCTGCAGTGCAGCTTATGTGCGTGGAAACTGACATGCTGTTGTTTAAAATCCCTTTTTCAATAAGATGCATTAGCAAATGAATGTCTATTCATGTAGGGAAATGATGATCATTCTTATTTTGGACAGAAACCCAGTACTTTGTCAAATATAGTTTCATTTAAATCTTACTAATGCTGAATGATTTTGAAAAAAATTGTGGGGTTTTTTTAAGCCTTAGAGATTCGCATCCTTATAAAACTGTTTTTCTTTAAATCTCAGGCCTGGCATAGAAAAAATTTCTACTCGGTTACAAAACAGATCAGCTTACCAATTCTTCTTCTGGGTACAATAATTTCAAGACAAAATTAGGTTTACTTAATTTAAAGGCTCAAATTACTTTGAAAGACAAGAAAAGGGACATATTTCACAGCCTTGTGTAATCTTTTTTCCTATGAGTTAACTTTTTTCTGAAATCGGTTTCTTACTAAACAAGACACTGATACTTTGCATCTCTCCAAACATTACTTCGTTATGAAGTTCATAAGAACTTCACCAAACTGGATACAGTTACAAAATGCTGCCTTTTCTCGGTGACATTTCCTTAAAAGTGACAACTTTTCACGGCACGCTCTTAAAAAGCAATCATATAATCTAGAAAATACGCCGTATTTGCAAACTCTTTTGCTCCGCTTGCTCCATGGAAAGGAAAAGAGCCCTGTTTTCCACCAGTGGCTGTGGTTTCCATGTCACTGAGGGGCACAGAGCTTGGCTGTACACCCAGCCCGCTGAGTCATCAGAACTGGACTTGGCTGCAGAATGCCATTTTTTGTTGGATCCACGTGTGATTGACACAGACCAACAATCTTGGGCGCAGGGCTCATGCTAATCAGCCACATACACAAACAAGAGTACTCAACCCACACAAGTTTATCCAATCTGCACGGCCCAGAAAATAGCTTTTCATATCCAAAATGTTGATTTTTAGGACTACTAACTATTTCTTCTCTGGTGGGTTTTTTTTTTTTTCTCCCCCCTCACAGTGGCTCAAGAGCCACGTTTATTTCCCTGCCATGAAACACCCAGGAAGTTTTCATTTAACAAACCCACCTTCTTTTAATACCCAGACCCTCGCACCATTTGATCAAGGAGGGTTTGCTCTCCAAAGCAGCTAAGACACCAGCAGCCTTCTTCCACTCTGCTGCAGGTGACCCTAAATCTGACAGAAAAGCAGGTCTGTGGCATCTCCTTAGCAATGTGTAGATGCCTGAAGTTACCTAAGACCCTACAGCAAATTTTTGAAAATCTGTTGTTCGTTTCCTTCTGTAACTTCTCTGTATTTGAATAGCAGTGAAAGCATCAGTGTGTCAGCTGAAAGGTTAATGCCTCATCAAAAGCAAGAGCATTTGTCACACTGAGGTGCATCATCAAAAGCAGCATTTTGCCGCTGTTTTATCCTGAAAATGTTATCTCCTAAATCAGGATTGTGTACCCGTTTTAATTCAGTGAGTGAAAGAAAATTAGCTCATCTTGAATAGAAAGAAGAGATACATATCACCGTGCACATTAAAAAGTAAGAGATCTTTTCAACACGGTAAGTTGTGGTAGTCTGCAGAGCTTCTCCAGTATTTTATAATGATTTAGGACATGGTTAAGAGGTATCCACTTTTGCAGCTACCAAAATTTTTTTCAAATGGTGTTCATTTTCCAAGGGAAGGGTGTCAGTAAATTGAGTGTCATGAAGGAATAGTTTGCACAGAAGCACTGAAGCAGTCTGAGCCAGAAAGTTTGACCGAACTCTCAGCTTTAGTTAAACTCTGCCAGAAATAAATGGGAATAAACAAACAGATTAGGAAAAGAAGGCAGAGGAAAGTAGTAAGAGTCGTTAACGTAATCTTCACTTGAGGAATTGGGCAAATGTAAACTGAAAGGGTCTCTGTGTGTCACAGAGACTATAAAAGGAAGACTGTTTGGTACTAAAACTGTTTTGTGTTGGCTTCTGAAGAAAAAAAAATATCCCACTAGCCATCCAAAAACTTAACACCTGGCCTGTGAACAGGTTTGGGCCAACGAAGAGAAATAAAGAAACCCCTAAACCTCCCCTTGAGCTTGGAAACCGGGGCCTTTAGAGTTGCTAACTTTGCAGGAAAACTGAACAATGGTAGAAAGATCAGAGCAAACACCGTTCTCCCTGCCAGACTCTCAGCCATGGCCTCGGGAACTCAGCCTTTGCCGTGGGATAGGAGATTTCTGTGGCAGCACAGTCGCCTCCTTTCACAGCTTGAGCCCAGGAACCACGAGGGCCCCGCAGAGGGGGGAAACCTCAAACTGGCAGCATCTAATTTGGTTTTGTTTATGTTCCCTATTGATCTGCACCGGGCTTAGAATCAACAGCAAAGACCAGTAACCCCCCCTCCCCCCCAGTACAAACTGCAGAGGCAAAATAATCCCAGAATAATTCTTCCTGCTCCAAATCAGAAGAGACAATCAGATCCAGCAGCCAGCACTGCTGGAAGTGGCCCCAAAGCCCACTTGTTACAAGGCTCTGCACAGAGATATGGGTGTGTTTCAGTCTGGGGCTGCAGGCTGGGATCTCTGTCACACACAGCAGAGGGTCTTTTAGCCTTTGGAATAAAGTGGAACAGGCAGCATCCATGAAGGCAGCACATCAGTCCCGTAATGAGGTGAAACAGGTTCTCAGTAGGACAAATGTAATGGGGAGGAGAGAGAGAGCAGAAGAAAAACAATGCTGAAAATAATCCTTTGGGAACAGTTTAACCCTCAAGTGACTGCTACCAGAATCTCTAATTAACAGATACACGGACTCCAAAACAAGATTCGGATGTCTATCCTTTAACAAGGACAGGGACTGAAGAGCTTGGACGTCCCACATGAGAAATATCTGACAGTCACTGAGACATGCCCCACTAGAGAAGCCTTCACCAGCTCCTCAGGAGACTACAAAGCACACAGTATCTGCATAATAAGACATAATCCTGCTCTCACCACATCATCTCATTTTTTCCACATATCTCAGACCCTTAACAGCTTTCTGTAAATTCCAATACAGAAGGCACAGCACATCCAGAGGTTAGAAAAGCCCCTTTGTAGTTGTTTAAAAGGAAAACAAGCCACTAAAGAAAGGCAAACCAAAGTATCCTGCTTGATGGTTTTTCATTAGGCACTTGTGGGACTACCCCACGTCTGTGACCAGGCGGCGTGTACACCAAAAAACCCATGACATTTTGGAAGGCCTTTCCTTTCTAAATAAGGATACTGCAGATTTCAATGCTGTCAGCTTAATTTACAGGATACAGGTGTTGGTAATTCTTTACAACAAGAGCCCTTCATACACAGGGTACCCCGCCGTGTTTCAGCTTACAGAGAAAGCAGACTCGGAAATCTCTCTAGTGGCACAGATCACACTGCCTTCACGGAGCCCCTGAGTGAAGCCTCAGGTTTTAACTTCTGTATTTTTCAAATCCTGTATTTCCTAGTGTGCAGCTCTGAAGTTTCTTGTAGCTCGTTAGCTGCTCTCTTAGGCCAGACAGACACAACAGAGATTCTCTGAGCTGTTCAAGGACACTCGGGCTGTCCCAGGCCTAAAGGTGGAAACTAGGGCCTCTAGAGAGGTGGAGAAATGGAAGAGAGCTAAAGTTTTAATTGGTGAATTTATGCTGATAAGCAAATGGACCAAACCTATAAAAGTGTGAAGAACTCGTGACCTGTTGTCCATCTTGGGGTCCGTTTTATGGAAGCAGCCTCTGGCTCCCCAGGGTGTACCTTGAAGGCCTCTCAAATAAATCCCTGCCTTTATTCCCTTACTCCTGTCTAGTCTCTGTTTCCAGGTAGCTGGAGAAGGCATCACAGGGGAGGCCATATTCCTTCTCTTGTCACTTAGGAAGAAATTAATTCATGCCTGAGCAAAACGCTGGCACCAGGTAATGTGTTTTTCAAGCACATGGGACGTGCATCTCCAGCCAGCACACCCCCAGGCACCGAGGTACCGCCACCATCAACAGATGAATGCCCAGTGCTGGCACGTGAACCAGGACACTTCACATCATGGAATAACGAATGGACTTCAGCCCCTTCAGAAAAGAGAGCAATGAAATGCTAGAACAATTGAACAAGTCCGTGGTTTGCTGCCTGTGGGTATCCAAGATCCAGGAAAGCATGGACACGTGATGCTACAGCCTTGCTCCAAGTCAAGGCTCAGCACCGGCCTGAGCTGTACACAGAGCTTCTAAAAGCAATTCTCCTCCCTCAGTTCCATGTCGTGTATTCAGGATTCAGAGGCACCGATTTATAGCATCCCAGTCTTTTCTATTTGTTCTTTTTCCACTGAAGTTTGCTCTCCACGCTAACAGCAATTTATTTTCAAGATAGTGGCAACGGAGGGTAGCTTGCAGAGTGCCTGGGTTGGCATGACCAGTTCCCAGGCTTCCAGCACTGCCAGGAACAAGTGCCATGGCTGAACAGCCAGGAGAGATCTCTGCTAGCAGCTGGAAGAACCTACCACACACAACTACTCTCCAATAAAAGATCAAGGTAGCAATCAAAGAAGGATGCATCATTTTATTGCAGCAACAGCCCCATCCGTAACTGATGTTTCATCCACACCTTCACGGGGCACCCTCAAATCATGAATTTTATTGTACTACAAAGTACTTGCCTTGTTCATTCCTGGAAGTTAGAAGTGAAAGGAAAGGATAAAACAGACCAGTGACTTTGGAATTACATTCTGACTTCAAAGGGGCATTTGTATGGTGGTAGCTTCTGCAACAGCAAGAAAACTACAAACAGCAGGAGGCTGGGAAGACAGATAATTCTGGTGACAGACTGCAGAGTAAACAAATAAAAATTAAGCAGATATATTTTTCAAGTTTCTTTAAACCAAAGATTCATCTTTTCTTGTTGTCGCCCCTATGAAGGATTAATCATAACAGAAATTGTCTGCTGTCAGTGAAGTAAGGAAATAATAGAAGTGAGAGGACATACAAGAGAAACAGAGGCCATCAGCATCTTAATAGAGCTTTAAAAATTCTATGAGGAAAAAAGTACTGGTTGATAATATATGGTTTCACTTCAGAAATTTAAATACTGGCATTAAAACCAAGAAAGTAAAGGAAGTATGTCCTATAACACGGAGTATTTTTGTTGGAATAGTCAGTAATACATGGCAAGTGGCATAAGCTTCATTAGTACTTCCACAGCAAGAATCTCTTCTTTACCTACGCAAGGCAATGCTCAGAGGCTGAGGGTGGTAAAAGAAGCACTCAGTTGTTTGAGCAGTGTTTGGTTCAAGCTAAGTCACCAATAAAAAACCCCAGATTTCTCTATGCATCCGTTGTCTGGGTGATGTTTCTCTGAGACCTAATCTACTAACTTGGTGGACAAAAACAAGCTTTTACAGCTGTTAGCTCTGCAAAACCAATATAACCATGGCTGAGCGAGATGGAATTTTTATTACTGGCAATGAAGTAAAATTCAGACAGAAAACAGCTTGATTGTCAAACCCAAATGTGTGAGTTAGAAATACTGGCTGTTAGAAAAATCACCTTCCGACCTGTAAACTAAGCAAAGTTTTATCAGAAAGAGACGGACGGAGAAGAAGTGCAGAACCTCCTGCTGCCATTTTCACAGTTGCTTCTGGAAACAATTCTACTGGAGGGTTACGACCCTCTGCCCTCCTCCCGTTCTGCCAGCCCTCAGGAGCAAGCTGCAGAGCGCTGCAGAGCTCCGAGCATTCCTCAGGTACGCCAGAAACATCCCGGAATATTCGGAGGGATCTGAGATGCAGAAGAAAAGGTGCAGCTTCCTGGGCAGCTGCAGCTCTGCCCTGCTCCAGTCTGGCCTCTGCCACTGCCCCACTGAGAGACAGACTTCCCCATCCTCACAGGGGCAAAAAGTGCAAGCTTAGAAAAACCCCTTACAGTCTTGCTGGCCTCCTGTAAGATCCCTGCACACTGAATTCCCCAATCCTTGGGATTTCGTCTGCTCCTGGCAGGAATTGGAGTCCTTCCTGCAGTGCTGGGGACCCGCTGCCCCATGCAGTCCTCGCTCAGGCTGAGCTCAACAAAAAAGGGCAGCCTTGGGCCCCTTCCTCACCTCGTTAAAGGCTTGCTCCCCTCAGCTTTTTGGGAGGGGACCTACACGGGAGCATGCAGGGTGCTGAGCATCAAAGGTAGCTCTGGCTGGCTTTGCTCGAGGACTGGAAGCACCGGAGCTGCACCACCACAGCACCCTGCACACAGCAGGGCTCATGCTCACACAGCTCTGGCCTGGTCATTCAAAACTAATTCATGTTTTTCTGGGTTTTATTGCTCCACCTCCGCCCTCTAGATACACCGAGAGATTTCTTTAGTGGTTCAGATGAGGGAGAATTAAATTGGAAAAAGCAAATCTCATTAATACGATCCTCTACACCTGGATGTGAGGTAAGTCTCTCCTGCCTCCCTAAAAACAAAAGGAATTTGCCACTTGGCCCATATTAAAACCTCCTTCTATATCCAGGAAACAGTTTTTTAATCTCTGCTCAGCGTCAGATTGAGCCAAGAACGTGAGTTACACGACAATCTTTTACGTATCTGACTTAATCCCAATTTAATAATTTAAACCCTAAATAAATAACCTTTTTTTTCCCAGGGCATTGAGCCACTCTAAGGTCAGCGTTCTGTTCCAGGGAGAGCTGCCAGCCCCCTTACCTATCCTTTAGGGACTCCTTTCTCAGAATACACATGGACACTGCCCATTCCAGCAGGGAAGAAAACATTGTTGTGAGGAGATGAAGTCCCAATTTAGACCGCATTGCTTGAGACCGTGCTTCTGGATATCTTCCTATCAAAACGTACTAGAGGTGATTCCAGCACTTGCCTCAGGGTCCAAGATCTTATCAAAGAAACCTTAAGTTTTTTTAATTTTTAACTATTGTTTATCTTCTACCTACCAGACCTAGCATCTCAAGTCCTGAGGCCACCCTGGGATTCGGCGGTGCCAGGGCTCCCAACCCACACCCAGTGGCCAGCAGAGCCCCCAAAGAGGGGGGCAGAGGCAGGAGGGAAGCACAGAGGACTGCTCCAGCCAGCACCAGACAAGAACACTGGGAATGCCGTGGTTAACTGGTTGCCTGGTTTTGTTTCTGAAGGAATATTAGCCAGTGATTTTTTTTTGTCGAGATTTTTTTTTCCCTATCAGTTGATAACTTCAGTTTGATGGCCTTATTGTTAATTTCCTTTTTTTTACTGTAAATATCTGGGACACCGGATACCAGTGCTATCATTAATTGCACCAGCAGACAAACAAGTCACCTCTTTCTGAACTAAATTGCTTCTAATTGCACATGCAACTCTTGCACTCTCCTTATGCATAAAGGAGTTTTATGTCTCTTTGTAAAAAGTGCATGTCATTACAGGGAGCAAACTGATGGAGAGTTCACTTCCTGACATCATCATCACCGCTGGTTTGATTTTATTTTTACATTTCTGTAAATGTAAAAATTACATTTTACATTTTTCCATTTTTACAGGGCTGAAGTGTACAACAGCCCTGTAAACAGACAGGAAAATATGATCCCTGTCCCGGCGAGTTTGCATTCCAAGATGGGATTTCTTGTTAGCACTAATTCTTTCCACTTTCTTGGACTGATTATCAAAAACAATTACAAAGGCCTGAACAAATGATGTGTGCTGCCGCCTGCTAACACAAATAAGATGTATCATTACTGGGGCTTTTTCCTAAATCCATTTTCCACAGTATGACCCTCCCCTCTCTGCCCTCCCCAGCAACACACTTGGAACACAAGTTACCCAACTGAGCCGAATACACTGAACCCCCAAGCACAGCCAGTCCTTGCAGAACATTAGCCATGGCATCTGAAACGCTCAAACTATTGGCATGAGAAACAGTTTTTAGATATTTTATATATATTTCCACTTTTTTTCTTTTTAAACGTCACATTGATTAAGCTTTTGAGTAGCACGTTGCTTCAGCAAGATTTGATATCATTTGTATCCAGAAGGAAAAAACCAACCAACAACAACAAGAACCACCCAAAACCCCCCAAAAAAACAAAAACCAAACCAAAACAAAAAAACCCAGACAGAAAAATAAATAACCACAGCTCATGTCACAGGGAAAAAAAAGCTCCTATAATTTAGACAAAGCTAAATAGCTAAATGAGAATTTTTAATCTAAGAACCATGTGTAGTCCTTGCACCACAGTTGCTTATCTGTCACAAAGCAGACAATGTACACCACAGCCTTGACTGACCATTACACATAATTCAAAATTAAAATTTTTCTATTTGACCATCTTATCTTCCTTTATCTCCCTGCCTGAGTGAGGAGACCCACGAGTCACTAAGTAAAATATCATTGTAGATCCCAAAAGTCTTTGCCAAGGCACAACATGATCAGTCTCAAGGATTTTTGGAAGAGGAATCTGGTGGGTTTAAAACGATGGCTGGAAATACTGAAGGCTTTTCCCAGACAACTCTATTTATCTCTGCTAGATTTGCTGCTGCTGTCTAAGTTTCTTTGGGGTAATTTCTAATTCTATGATGCTAACCTTTGCTGGGAAAGGACTGTAAAGTTTATAAAGACCTGCTTAGTAGCCCTAAAAATCTGCTGTTTTGCTAAGAGCAGTTAGACTCAAGAAACTGCTTCCTTTAAAGAGGGGAGTGTTTTCAAAAAGTGAAGAAGTGCTGACCCAAAGATGTAACTTCGACGTGTGAAACAACATCATGTGAGTGCTGTGAGAACAGGCAAGGGACTCCTGATCCCAGGGCACATGAGGATGGTGTGGACCACAAAGACTGAGCTTGCTTAGTTTCTGGTTGGAGGATGTTTACCCTGGAAATGCCAGCAAATGCATGGTCTGTGGAACAACACTGTCATGAGCTTCAAAATTTTAAGGGCCTAATGTTTATAGAGGGCGACGCATTTTGGAAGGATGGTATAAAGAAGGCGAAGAAAAATTTAAATACCAAAAAATAAAACAGGCACAGTAATTAGAGTTTAGGTATATTTTCCGTGGACTGAACTGGAAGATGATGAAGTGTAAAAGAAACAACTGCTGAGGTTCAACAGAGCTTCCCCACAACACACAAACCTATCTCCAGCCTACATAAAGATACTGCACCAGTACAGGCTACCACATTTTTGTGCTAAGCCCAACTTCACAGACATTTTTTTTCTTTTTTTTTTTCCCCCTGTAAAATTATGAATTTACTTGAATTGGTTCATTTTAGTGTAATTTTTCTGTCATATCTGCACTTGGCTGTTTGTTATATTAATGAGAGCCATTACCACTCCAGTCACCCCCACAGAGGTGACTTCAAACAGGCCATAAGGTCTCGTCTGGCACCAGATTCTCCACATCTGCAGGGCTCACTCAGCTGTGCTCCACCATGCACGTAACCGGGCGTGGCACCCGGAGACCTCACCAGGCTAAGGCCGCACGGATTACCGTCCGGACTTTGGTTGGGACGTATCGGACAGGTAAAGAGTAGCCAAGAGCAGCTAAAAACAAAACAGTTGTGAGAAAACAGCCTTTCCACTAACACCACAGGCTTCGTGCACCAGCTTGGCTCCACAGCGTGAGTACAGAGAGATTCCCTTTACACAGCAAGTATCTGAACTGACATGGTTAGAAAAATAGATTAAAAATCTCTAATTTTTATTACAAAATTGTGTCAGCACCAGCTGAATCATATAAGACTAGGAGTCCATGATTAGTGTCATTTATGACAGTTTCTACTCATAGTTAAATAACAAAAATTCATGTCCACAAACTACAACCAAGCAATTTACACATCAACTGATTATTTATGTTTTGTGCTGAAAAACTAAATTATTTTTCCCCACAATGTTACTTCTTCCTGTTAAGCAACACAAGAACACACCTACAATTTAAAATGTCAGTACAGAAAACATTTTAAGCATAGAACAGCATTGCAGTTTTGAAAGCTTCCTGAAAGATGAAAAAATCACTTTTCCAGTGCAGCAGATTAGAAGTAAGTTTACTGCATTTTAGCTGGTCAGAGAAAAAAAAATTCCTGGTTTGTTTATTTGTGTTTGTGTACACATCTATGAAATTACTCCTCTAATATCAGATTGATTTATAATAATGGCCTTTTAAGGGCTATTGACCTTGGTGCAAATGATTAAGAACACTAAATAAAGATTTTCAGGGAGACATCTGTTTACTAGCTATGCCTCTTTGTAAGCAAGATTCTGCCATCTCCAGGGTAGTGTCCCATGCCAGAGGGTGGGAAGAAGCTAGACCTTCCTCAGAGACCTTCACCCAACAAAAGTACCTCATGAAAAGAAAACACTGAGGGGAGTTGGTATCAGTTTTGTCAGTGAGAGGACACATACTATTTGTAACCGCCCCCCCAAATTATAGATACATGCACTTATGAGCATTAGAAACATGAAAATGGCAGTCAAAGCTAGAGACAGTGGCAAAAAGAAGAAAATGGGCTGGAGAGAGAAACCTCTGCTATGTGTGACTGAACAAGTTAAAGGAAAACTACAGACCACCACGGATGATAAAGCAAGAAGGTTAAGCAGAAACAGGCAATAAAATGGGGGTTTTGCCCCTGAGGCAGCTGTGGTGTGACATTTCTATCACAAATTGCCACAATTTGGCATTACGATCAAATTGTCACCAAATCACACCTGATAATTCAGAATCTTCCATACTTACTGTATGTATTATTATACATACTTGTCCCATACTCAAACATAAATCTGGAATAGTTCCGTGAGATAGTTATTAACATTAAGTCGGTTCTAAACAATGCAATTAATAAACTGAGACTTCAACTTTTCCTTAATAACCTGAAGTCACAGAATGCAGAGCCACTTACAGCCTGTTCTGAAGAGCAGTGTCCCATAGCAAAAGGCAAACAAACAACCACTGAGGACAAAGGCCATTAACAATCATTTATTTGTCCTAATTCAAGGACTGTTCCCCCCTCTGTTTGTTCTACTGCCTGGTCTAGCCTACAAAGTCTTGCTGACAAAAAAAAAAACCAAAACTTTTCTTCCTAAAGGTTTGCAAATATTCACATTATGATTTCACACCTCAGCCGAACTCTTTCCTGTTAAATCTGCCTCTCCAAAAGAGGAAAGATTCCAAAAAAGCACCAGTGTGGTGGCAGCACTCAGAGTGCTTGCAGAGTTCCTTGGAGCTTTCACTGCTACCAATTCTGGCTATAAAGGCATGATAAAAGCAGGACAAGTGGCT
>VYZQ01042785.1:18242-33570 GCA_013400655.1 Mystacornis crossleyi
AGTGGCTCACAGGCATCAGCTGCCAGAACCTGTTACAGCCGAAAGGCTCAGGAAGGAGCAAAAGGCTCCATGTGCTCTCACTTCACTTCCATTTCGTTTGCACACTCCTAAATTCCTGGCACAGGAATGTAACACAAATGTCCCGGGAAACTTTCTTATTGCAAATGGAGCCAATGTTAGCAAAACTGGTTTTGCTGGTGTGCTTTATACCAGTTCCTCAGCCGAAACAAGCTATTCTAACAAAAGCCTGCTTCCCCCATCCACTATCACTATATCCACAACAGAGATTTTTTCCAATACGAAATATAATTAAAACCTCAAATCCCTCACTGGTGTTTCTAGCCTAGCTAACATTCCTCGTACAGTCCTGGCCTTGACTGTATTAAGACTTCACCTAAATGTGTCCCAAGTATAGTTCCACAACTCAGGAAATACAGGAAGGCTTTCTACTGTGGAAAATGCTATACTATTGTATCTGCACTCTCAAATGGCATAAACTCCGCTGCAACAAGCACAGTAGTATCAGCACTGCTGCAATTAGAAGAGGACTTTACCCTACTTATGTCAGTAAGAAATCACCAGCATGGAGAACAGACCATTGCAATACTGACATTTGAGGTGAGAGGAGATGCCTCAGCACCTACGACCTAAACACTTGTTTCTGTAACATTTACACTTGTTTCTGTAACATTTGATGGGTCCTTTCAAGGTCACGGGCAGAAGAAGTTTGCAGATGTCTGCGAGGGTGCTTACTCTTTCTTCAGGGACAAACTGAGGAAACCCAGCTAACTGAACTGCAGTCTCCACTGCCTTCAGCAGGTGTTTTAGGAGTGCTCAGACCAAATTTTCTATACTAACAGGAGAGAAAGGGACCCCAGGACAAAGCACAAATACAAATATCTGTTATTTTATAAAGAAACGGATAACCATTAAAAGAATTGAACATGTATGATCATGTAAAAAAAAAAGTGGGAAAAAAATACGGTAGCTCTTCAGTATCGCACAGGAGCTGCAATCCACTGACTGTTTCAGAGTGCTTATGCTTTTTAACTATCTAAAAATGGAAATAGCTATGAAGCTCCCAAACATGCCGGGACAGCCAGGGGCTTTCTTTAAACACTTTGCAAAACAGCACTCTCTCTTACCACATGAGCTCTTAATTTCTCGGTTCAGAAAAGCACACAGCAGCTTCCTACAGTGCATAGCCGGGCAGTTCCAGAGCCTGCTTCTTCACAAAAAATCTTTGAAAGATGACTGTTAACTAAACTCGGCTTAATTAAGTTGACAATTTCACAGCTACTTTGAACAGCTCATTAACTGCAGGCTACAGCTTCTCTGCAGCCAAGGCTCCACAATACATCACACAGCGAACCTGCTGACAGGAGCTACAACTTCCAACTCATGTTTCCAGGGATCAGATTTATTACGGAAGTCCTGCTTCTTCTAAAACCAGTTCAGGCCTCCTGTAAGAGACACTGAAAAGGCTTTGCCCTGAAGTACAGTGCTACACATCGCTGCGAAGTCTGCATGTTAAAGGCAATGCTGTTTTACGTGGGCTGCCAGGCTGAGAGTGGTGCTGGGCTGAGGACAAGTGGCTGTGGCTGAGCTGCCACTGCTCAGAGTTTACTAAGTCAGGGAGTTGTAGTCTACTTAAATTAACCACAAGCTAATTGGCAAACATCCTGTAGATATGTATATAGCCCTTGGACAGCCTGCTCATATCTGTTCTAGGACAAAAGTATCCGCAGTTACAGCAATCAATTAATCTGCATTTAAGAACTTGGGTGTACACAAATTACTACTGCTGGCCTCAGATCATTCCTCGGTACAGAGGTCAAGGTTTCCCAAACTTAACTCAGACTCTTAAGGATGTGAAGACCTCTCGCAGCACCCAGAAAACCACGAGGGCAGTGCTGTAAACCATAATCCCTTTACCTGGCAATCCTCTGTCATGCTTTGTTCTCCACGATTGTTTTATTGGTTTGCCTTAAAAAAATCATTCCATTATTTTAGGATGGGGTAAAGGATCCTCCTTTAGAAGAATCTCTTAGAAATTCTACCTGCTGTCTTGGGACCCCCTGATGTTGGGAAAGACGATGAAAAAAGTGCCAAGCCCTTCACCCACATCCCTCACCCTGCAAAATGGAGGGGAAAAAGAAAAAAAAAAATGTAGGTACTATACAAATCCTTGTACCTCTTACAAAGTGGCAGGAAGCAATAGCATTCAAGCATTTAAAGATTCCCAGGTAATATTTCACATGAGTATTTACTGAGTGTACTGTTACAGGGGTAAGTGGAAACCAGATCCCAAAATAGTCAAAGTGATTGGCCGCAGCCAGGGAAGCACGGCTCGGCTTTCAGGTGAAGGCTTTCACTTCCTTGGTACCTTTGTCCTGGAATGGAACAGCCCTGGCACAGCAAATCCTAACGAGTGGATGCAGCCGGGCACTTCTCTGACCAGTCAGCTGGAGTGCCAGTCAGCTGGGGAAAAAATGTCAGGGACCATTGACCAAAAGTATCAGGTTCCCTGAAGGGGGATGATGGGTCTTCTTTGCGGGTCACCCGTGGAGAAAGGGCAAGAGACTACACGGCCTCACTGCTAAACACACACGTGAGAAAACAACAGACTGAGGAAGGCTGTGTCCTTGTTCCAGGAGAATGTATGAGGTTTCTCAGCATTTTAGAACAAATCCCTTTTCTGTAACTAGGTAAATATCTCCGTGGAGACAACTGTGACTTCTGCAACTAAACCACACCTCGCAGAGACCTCTGAGCCTTGCAAGTGCTGGACCCCACCACTTACACTCCCCACGGGCCTCTGATCTGGGTTTAATTTCGGAGGGACTGACAGAGCAGTGCATCGTATCAGGGAGGCACCTCCTAAGCCACATAAATCCCGTGCACCCAATAAAAGGGTGAAAATCCCAGCTACCTCTTAACACCCACAGCCCGCACTCCCTAGCGCAGCTCCGAGGCTCTCAGAAGAAATGGAGGAAAAGATTGCCATTCCCCGATCCTGCACCAGGTCCATCTCATTTCCACAGTCCTTAAAATTCTCTGGTTTGCTTAGACTTTGTGCAACAACCGAACAAGGTTACCCCACAAAGCAAAAACTACCCCATGAGCAGCGTCCCACAAACTCAGCAGAGCACAGCAGGAGAGAGTTTGTATTGCCCGAAGAGCACAAGAGAGCCTTGTAAGAGCTCTCAGCAATCAGAACAGCCAAGATAAAGTTAGGAGAAAACTTCAGAGCTATGTAACCTCCAAAAAGAAGTCGCTTTTAGTTTAATTGGCAAAATAGGAGATCGCAATTTCAGCTCGCTTTTTCTGACTGTCCAGCTACGAATCTCATGTAAGTAATTCATAAGAGAGCTTAGCTTTTTAGAGAATGTGAACTTCAGTCACGCCTCTCTGGAAATTTGGTGCTTGGCAATGTTCCCGTGCTCACACTGTGACCAGAGGCTAAGTCTGAGGATGTGACAAACCTCCGGACTTCCCACCAGCCACTGGCAGGGCTTGCTCCTTCTACCCCACTCCCACTCTAACTCTGAGGCTCTGCACTGATACAAACAAACAAGAAAAAAAACCCTTCCAGCTTACAAACAGTGACAGCAGAATTACTTTCTCAGAAAACTATCATAAGCTGACACATCAACATTTAGCTCTTGGAACCAACAGTATAGAAAGCCCAGCAAATTTTCATTTTTTATTATTTGCTACCAAACCAGCCGGCTGCCACTCCTGCCTGTCCTTCAGGGACAGACAGACACTACCTCTGCTCTTCTCACCAAAGCCAAGGGGGAGATGGATGGGCCAGCTCCCTCAATGAGCAGCTTCATTAGTTCAGTCAGATTTTATTAGGATGAACAAGAATCATAAAAGCTAAATGTCTCTTATCTCCAAGAATCTGTTTTTTCCTACTAGGTACCACTGCCGGAGACAAGTGCTTTTTGGATAAAAACTTGGTTCCCAACAAGCTACTGCTCTAATGCATTCATTTTAAAGAGCTGTAACTTGCAATAACACTTCAGAAAACATAAAACTCTCCTAAAAAGTAAGCAGCTGCCCTAAAGTAAAATATTCCATACTTTGGAAAAGGTACAATGTGATAGTATCGGCTGAGGGAAGAAGTGTCATTGGGAGGCTTAGGGGCTCTGAGTGACAGCAGTGCCACAGAATTTGAGCTGACAGTTCTGACAGATCTCAGCTCCACAGCACTGCACAGCAAGCAGCAAGACCAGACCACCTCCAGACCTGAGCACATGCCAGAACTTCACTAATTGTCAGTACATGCAGAAGAGCCCTTCCGTCTGAAACTCTGCAGAAAGCAGATCCGGTCCTGCCAAAGGCAAAAAAGAATACCCCAAATACTAAAGAAAGTTCCAGCAGCATCACTGGAAGCATGAAGCAGTGTCTGAGTTCACAGGACTTACTCTTCCTTTTGTTAACAAAACAAAAGCTGTTTGGGTTTGCAAAACCCCCTTTGCCTGGCTTTGAAATGTTTCATTCCTCTAAGATATCAATTTTACCCTCAGTTTTTTTCATCTGCAGGACATTCTGACCTATGTGTGAAAAAAAAACCCTAGCTACCCTGCTCATGAAGTGCTCTTCAGAACGCAAACCCCTATTTAGTCACAGTTCACGTCCCCTGCTTTCTTTCAAACTCCTTCATGGGTTGCTCTTGGTCCCTGCAACAGTATCTGCAGAAACAAATACATCGACCACTCACACCGGTGGCGTTGCAGCGATAAGTACGTGCTAACACTGGTTTGGACATTAATTCTCCATTCACAAATTCCACTTGAGTACAGGGGTTTTTTTATTGCACTCATCAACCAAGTTTTAAGGACATAAAACTAAAATATCGGTATCCTATTGCATGCCAAAATGGTGAAAAAAATGAAAAGTAAATCAGTGTGTCCAGACTAAAGCCAAAAGGGGAACATGAAGAACTCTTCTCAGTTCTGAACCTTTAAATAGCTCCCTAGCATCTCTCTCCAAAGCAGACTGTGCTGACGCTGCTGGAGACAAAGCTCTGCACAGACAGACGGACACAGCCTGGCCTGAGAGCAGCCCTTGTGCTCCTGGGTACATGGTGGCCCTGCTGCTGCACGACACAGAATTCACGTCAGGCATCCAAGTGGAAACAGGCAGCACGCTGGCCAGGGAGCCACACATGGATGGAATTCCAGCCAGGGGAAGGCTGGGTCCCCGCTGCATCACTGCTTACAGAACGATCCTCAGATGCGAGTGAAGAACTACTCAGGTACAAATATGTGGGGGGGGAAAGTCCTTTTTTAAGAGTGCTTAGAAATTCGAAGTTTTAACTTTGAGAGTCACCGCTCTCAAAGTGACTCTACCTAAAGCCACAGCAACAATCCTTGAGCCCACGGATCTTAACAGGGCTGAAAAAATGTCATTTCAGTAAGAATTTGGCCCACTGGTAAATCTCCTTGGTATTTGAAAATAATATTTCACCTTGGTTTGAAAAATAAAACGCAGATATCTTGCCAGCAATCCCAGTGCCATCCACACTGCAGTACAATCTCTGGATTCCAGCATTCGTTGACGCACATTCTGATACTCATCCCATGCTGAAATACTTATCTTTGAGTTACAGCTCATGGAAAAGTGCAATTTTTACCAGGCTGTTAAACTGTGCACAGGACACATCACTTCTGCTTCAAGTTACCACAGTAATAGGTGTGGCTGTCCTCAACCATTTCTGGAATTTCTCACCAAACTTATGAAAAGTTATGAAGGAAAGAAAAAAAAAAAAAAAAACCAAACAACCCAAACCTTAAAAACTGGAAGGAAGAGCAGACAGTTTTCCAAAAGAATACACAACTACAAACTAATCAGCTCAGCTCAATGCTGATCTTGACCTAGCTACATATCAGACATGTTTGTGCATTTAAACCTCTGGAATTAAAACCTCTCCTGTAAAATAGAGTTCTCCGCCTCAGAGTCAGAAGAGCTGCAACCCTGATAATTCAGGGTGAATGAGGAACGTCCTTCTGATAATGCAAAATGTAGCTACTGCTAAATACAGGAAGACTGCATTCAATGTGGATCAAGGTTCTTTTGTTGTGCTTTAATTAACAAATTAGCACAGGGTTTTTTCAGACGAGATCCTTATAAAGAAGGTTTACTGTGCTGATCACTTACTGAGGTTGTCTTTCTGATTAAATTTTATCAGAGAGAACAGAACCTCAGACTCAACGACAGAACGGGACAGTAAATGTGTAACTTTAAAAATAAGTTGTCTTTTAGTGGCAAGTAAGATGGGGCCTCGTAAAGTTTCCACCGCATCCCAGCGGGGAGCTAAAGGTCACTGCTAACTCAAAATGAAAACAATGGGAAGGAGAGGATGCCATTCTTTCATATTTGTCCAGTGATTCTGTGTTTTCTTTGTATGGATTTACTTAGGAAACTGGGAAATCTAAAACACAATGAAAAGATTTCAGTGTCACTATTTTCCCTGTAATGAGACCAGTAATCTGTTCGTGTCACTATATAAAATCTTTGATTTACAAAGCAAAATACATCTTTCTTGAAAAAGACACATAAAATGTTTGGTTCCCTATGCAACTCTAAAAATAACATGCAAAATAATTCTGCTTTTGCAAAAAAAAAAAAAAAAAGTGAGTTCTCATTTCCAGCAAAGAAACAGACACATCTTAAATCTGTTAGAATATTATTTAACAAACGGATTAATATATGTCCTGATTTTAAAAATCCTTAATTTAGTATCAATTTAGTTCGCTCAGAAATGAAAGACCCATCTGGCCAATAAAGCAATTTTCTTTACACCAACAAAAATATGTTATCCCAGTTTCTCGGGATCTAGCGCTCAAAAATTGTCTATCATGTAATAAAGTGGCAGAACCAAAAGCCACATTTCCTCCCACTCCAAGCAAGGATGGGAATACTAATTTGAGTCCCTCATTCTGGAATCAGTCTTTTTCATGAGCAACATTTTATTCCCAAAACTGCTTTTAAATCTTGACTATTCCTTTTTCATTCCAAGTTCATCTGCTATGCAAGGACATTACCTCTCTACATAGATCTGCAGACCACCTTTCAGCATTTAAAACACTATCAAAACCCATCCCAAATTACCTTGTCTACCACTTTCGAAAGAGATGTAAGCTCATTTATGTCAACACATTTCCACGTCAAAAAGCAGGTTCTAGCTCTCTTCCTTTCTCCTGGAACAAAGCCATACATGTGGGAGCTGGCTTACAGAATGCTAAGCCTTTTACTTTATCTGGAGTGACAGAGTCACAGATTTTACAAGAACGAGAAGAAAAGGGCCTGGGAGTTTGATTTGAGGCCAACAGCACAACCCACAGCAAAAGAGAAGGGTCTGGAAGACTGCACAGATTAGAGACTACTTAACTCCACAGCATGTGTAACAATCTCATTTATTGCATTTTGGCCCTAAAAGGGGTGTCAAGAAAGAACCTAAAAGGGGCTGAATGCTGAAATCTTTTTGCAAAGCAGAGACTTCAACATCACTTCCCTGATGCCTTTGAAAACTTAAAAATCTGACTCTAGGCAATAAAACTATTTAATACGTCATGCACATTAAAGCTATTCAATTTGTATCTTGTCATCCTGTGCCAATTTAAATTATAGTTAAATGATGATACCTAATTATTTTACCCAACGAGCAGCAATGGATGTAGGATGTCACAGGATCAAGCAGTTTCCTACTGAACCTCCACTGGATGGATGGGTCTGATATAAAAAAAAAAAACACTGAAATTCACATGGAAAACCGAGCTTGGGATGTGAAATCACACTCTGTGTGCAACCTTGGAAACATTGCTAACAGTGTTTTAATTTCATCCATGGCTGGTAAAGCAGTTTAGAGTGTGGGCATCTTATATCCACACACACCACCAAAACAGAACACAACGCTGAATTGTTGTGCTACATGTGCAGGTGCTTCTGTGGCCCCCGGATAAAATGACAACTTACGTAAATCTTGTATTGAAATTATTTCACCTTGAGGCCAGTCTGCTCATTATCATATTTGTTTTAAGTTTTTTTCACTTTTTGCTGAGAGCTAATAAAAGCTTTAGCTGTCCGCATCTCAAAATACTTATTTCTTCTTTGAGGACTCATTTGAAAGTCAGTTGACATTCCAACTGCTCAAAAAGTGGAATANAAAACACTGAAATTCACATGGAAAACCGAGCTTGGGATGTGAAATCACACTCTGTGTGCAACCTTGGAAACATTGCTAACAGTGTTTTAATTTCATCCATGGCTGGTAAAGCAGTTTAGAGTGTGGGCATCTTATATCCACACACACCACCAAAACAGAACACAACGCTGAATTGTTGTGCTACATGTGCAGGTGCTTCTGTGGCCCCCGGATAAAATGACAACTTACGTAAATCTTGTATTGAAATTATTTCACCTTGAGGCCAGTCTGCTCATTATCATATTTGTTTTAAGTTTTTTTCACTTTTTGCTGAGAGCTAATAAAAGCTTTAGCTGTCCGCATCTCAAAATACTTATTTCTTCTTTGAGGACTCATTTGAAAGTCAGTTGACATTCCAACTGCTCAAAAAGTGGAATATTTTCAGTGTGTGGTTACTATTGCTTAAGTAACCCAATTCTGGAGTCCTTTCTCAATGTGACAGCCAGGAGAGGTGAACAAACATTCATATAATAACTAAAACAAAACAGCAATTTATCACTGTTGGTAGTGGCGACCGCTGGATATAACAGTTTCAAAGGGTGTTAAAAATACTCATTCAAATACCTCTCCCTTTCTTGACATGGGCATTTACTTGAACAGGAGGAACAAACATTAAAGCATGCAAAGTGGAAAGCAGAAGAGTTTCCAAACAGTATTTTTTCTTAGTTTCAAGTGAACCATGAACAACTTTTCTTAGTAAGACATTCTTCATTGTCACGCAGATTGTAAGCATCCTCTCATCTACAGTTCATTGAGCGAGAAGTATTTCCAAGCGGATGTAACCATTCCATATCTTTAATTTATATTTAAACTTAGCATTTTGGATGTAAAATCTGAATTGCTGGCACCTTAAGCAGCAGGGCAAAGCTGGTGACTTGCATTGGAATTTCACACCACATGTAATATTGGGAATTGTAGAACTTCATTAGCACATCACCTCCCGTTATTCTGCCTGGTTTATAACTAGAAAATTTCTCACTGTGGATGTACTTACACTTCAATCTGAGCCATATAATTAAGAATACAAAAGGCATTCTTCAACACAGTAGGAAAAATATCTAGAACTGCAGAAATAAAGGCTTGGTTTTAATACTTCCTCTATCGACAGATTCAGGTGGCAGGAAAGGAAAAGCTTAGTACTTAACTACATCAAATGGCCAGGGAAGAGACACAAAGCAAGCTCAGACAACATCAGTGAAGAACAATGGAAAGGGCAGAAGAATTTTCAGCTGAAAGGAGTCCCAGTGAAGTTTGTGCCAACAGTAAATACTCCAAAAATTCAGAGCCTAACCTTGCTCATCTCAGTCACACAAGGAATTGCCCTCAGATGCAGTGACACATTTTGCATGAGTTGGTTTGCATGACAAGAAGAGGTACCAATAATAAGGCTTTAAAAATTGAAAGCGCAGCTTATGCTGTCTTAGTAGTGTAGCCATCTATGTACACGGTGAGTGATTTATAGTTTGGGATTTTTTCCAATTTACATAACAAACAACAGGAAATTTAAACAGGTAAAAATTAGACTTATAAATAGGCGCCCAGTTCACAGGTTACTACACCACTCCACTTTGTCCAGTTTAAAAATGAGACTCCCATCCCCTGGAGAAAGTGTTCACGCCTTACAACAACAGCATAAAAAGTATCAGTCCGAAAGTCTGGAGCCCTGAAGGGTGAGAAGGGTTCCTGTATCTCAGCGTGGGAAGGATCCTCGCGGTGGAAGCAAGGATCTCTGTACAGGAGAGCTGACGTCAGGCAGTGGAAGTGGGAGGGAAATGGTGATGGGAGGTTTGTCGGGGAAATGATTGAGGACGGTTTCAGTGGGAACAGGGAGGATTCAAGAGAGGGCGGATGGCCTCAGTGGAAGCATGGACAGAAAGTGTGGGAGTATCAAAGGGAGGGAGCGCTCGTGTGTTCCAAGGGAAAGGAATTACCAGACAGGGAGGAAAAGAGCAGACAGCTTAATGGACTAAATAACGTGCTGTTAACTGCTGAAACGAGCTCCACCTCAGCACTGCAGGTACCACACAGCATACAGCCTGTGCAGAATTATGCAACGCTGGTTTGCAGCGACTGCAAAATTCACAGGGTTTGAATGCAGAAAACTTACTGGCTATAGGGGCATGGATTTAACCTGGCTGCCCGCATCAGCTGGTAAATCGAAACACTATTTCACATTTGGTCCTTCTGTCTTAGGAGTAATTTTAATTTAAAACAAAGGAAGTTTGGATTTGCTCTCTGATCCCCTTGCACCCAAATGCAGATATGTCTGTATTAAATGTACCCGACGGGCAGAGTTACACAAGGAAAGAGGAAGGAAATCTTACGTACGTAAAAGAATGACAGAGCAAAATCAAGGTGCTACAGTGTATATTAATGCGCTGGGGAAGAGCCACACACACACAGGATGTTGGGATGGCGCGTGATTATGAATATCCAAGCCAATTTTAAATAAATGCCCATGAAGTCCTTATGGCTTTCAGCATTTACTCCACTTATGTTATAGATTGAACAGTTATTGTTCTAATGGTGTTTGAGCAGGTTTCTATAAATCCAAGTACCTTTACCACAAATTCAACTACGAAAATATCTGAAAATCGTAACTAATATATATGAGAAAGACAGACTGTTGCAATTTTGAGTCCACTTTCTTGAGATTTTTAGAGTTAAAAATCAGGGAAACTCTGCTTTGCAACAGTACTGGGTAAGTGTAATTTGATATTCTTTATGTAGCACTGGATAATCAAACCCCAGTCCCTGCATCCAAGTACTGCTTATCTTTCACTAATAAAGCGTTTAATCTGCGGAGATGATAAACTGAAAATTAAAGGAAGAGTTTTCATGGCTGGTTCACTGTTCAAATGTGGCATTTATTCCAAGGCGCTCATAATCTTCAAATAAAAGCCCCATATGAAAATACTAATTAAGGAGGGAGATACAGGTGCCATGACCTAAACGAGGTCTTCCATTTCTCACAGCCTGACACCAAATTCACACACAACAGAAACAGGTACTACGGCATTTACCTCTGCACGCACACATTTGCAGGATTATTCTGCAAATTTGGGTGGATTCATTCAGGGTTTCCCATACTAGGAAAGAACAGGTAACTTTTAAGCTATGGTTTATGAACTGATGCAAATCATAAAATACAGTATGCTCACACCACACATCCAGAAAAAGATCCTCTGCTACTTGACCAGGAGAAAGGCATGAACACAAAACCAGAGTAAACCAGGGGTTAATCAGCAATAGATATAATGCCATTTTACAATTAACATGGGGCTTTTTTTCTTTTTATTACATTTTCTGACTTGAAAAATGTGCACTAATGCTAGCAGAATGATTCAATAAATATTATTGCACTATGCACTACACGTTTCAATAAACTTAACACTAAAGCCAGCCAAAGTGAAAACACGAAATTTACACACAGGCCGAGTTTTGTTCTTAGCTCTAACACAGCATTGGCTTTAATCTGAGCGTATACAACAACTTATAGTGCCCTGAAACCAAGTGAAAATGTCATTCAGGCAGGTTACTGGCGATTCACACAAGTTCTGGGTGACACCACCAGTGCCCAAAGCACACCAGGTTCGCAGCATTTTGTGTTTGTGTGAAGGAATCCCCGGGGCCATAAAGGGTGTACTACACACTCTGAGAAAGAGCAGTGGTTCTCAGTAGCACCCTAACTCTTACAGTTCTTCCTCAAATCAAAAATCCTTTCAATTACAAAACATCCTGCCCAGTGCTCCTTTTGCCTTCAGGAATTTCAGGCTCCTGCACGTTGATTTCAGTTGTCTCACACCGTCCTTCTTTCCAGACAACTTCCCTGCACTGTGAAAACTGCTCTCCAGGGATCTCTCACTCCTGCACAGTCTCTGAGACAGCACAGTTACCTAGCACTCCAAGAACTGCAAATCTGATCGTACTACACACGCTCATGATAAAAGCAGAGAACGAAATACCGCGCTGCCTGACAGTTTTAAAGACTATTACAGGATTTTGCACATGAAAATTATGTAGATGCGCTGTGTCCAACAGATTTTGTATTCAAGTGATCACAAGCAGAACTCCAATTTTCATTTCTCAAAACCCATCTTTCACAGAACTGTGCTAAAGAGTGATGACAAGGGCAGAAAGTGTGACAGAGTGATAAAAATTGGAGTGACTGTCAGTGAGATGACAGCGTGCATACGAACCAATAGCAACCTGTAGTGTCTGGCTGAATTATCCAAACCTAGCAACAAGAATTTGTACAAAGTTCCTGAAGGTGAACAACAAAACTTAATGAAATTAAGACTGCTTCCCACACATGCTTCTGGAAACAGGTTTTGAGGGGTTTTTCCCCTTAAACAAAACAGGTTTCGAGGGATTTTTCCCCTTAAACAATCACGCAGAAGACAAACTCACAGAACAAAAATTTTAAAAGACTATTTTTGATTTAGGTTTTGTAACGTGCCATAATCATCACTATTAAAAATTCAGCTAGCAAAACAATTGTCAGGACTCTGATGACACCTTAAGCTTCCTTAGTGTGGTTGCTGTGTTAAACATGCCGTGAGCACGTCTATCGCGTGTGAACAGGGCCGTAAAGTTCATTTCCTGCGCAGTGTTGTTAACACAAAAAATTTAGTTCAGTACACCACGATTCAGGTTCACGTCCTGCGTTAAGTATTAATTCCTCCCCCAGCTCACTACTCGCAAAGTGTCTGCTGATTTTCTAGACGTTTTTTAAACTATGAAACTTATTAAACTATGAACAAAGATTGCTAAATCCGAATGAAAACAATCAAAGACAATCTCTCACATAACTGAAGCAAATTATACCAGGTCAATACTCTAGAAGCCGTCTTAATAAGCAAGTAAAAATCCTAAGAAAACAACAAACCACTAGAGTTTCTGTTAGTCTGCAAAACACTTGACATTCAGCTAGATCTCACTTGCATCTCAAGCCTGTATCTTATATTTACAGCATGTGTATCTCAGTTCTTATCACAGCAACCAGAGCAGATCAGCCATGTTATATAATATCCCCAGGGCTGCTACAATGTGATTTTTCTTACAGTTGCAACTCCTCATTTTTACAAAATAAAAATTGTTTCCCAAAAAAAAGCAAAGGTATAACCCAAACCTATAACATTAGGAGCTAAAGTACAACCCATAAATAAACAGTCCATCGATAAAAAAGCAAACAGACAAGCAAGCACTCCACACACTAGCTGCCTCGCTTCCAAGAAAATAATCACAAATCACAATTTTTTTTTTCAGTATGTGCCTGTCAACTTCATATAGGCTTGTGTGTACCTCTACTCAAAAGTATGGGTGCAAACACAGGGGGAAGAAAAAAGAAAAAACGCAAAAAAATACCCTATTTGCATCAACAGACAAGGTCAACAAGTTGTTAATGTAAATCAGTACCCAGGGCAAAACACGCTGCCGCTCTCCCTTCCACTTTCCGAATGGAAGAGGTGTGCAAAGCGATCAGCCCAGCTCGCAGAGCGCCTCAGACCGCGATCTGCCCCAGCTTCCGAAGGAGCAGCCAGGCGGGACGGCCCAGCACAAACCCGGGGCTCGGGACATCCCCCGCGCACGGAGCGGCCCCGCCGCCGGCGGAGGGGCCCCCCCGGCTCAGAAGCAAGACCCGTGCCCCCGGCTCGAAGGATCGGCGAGGGCAATTCACATCGCTCTCCTTCCCAGAATTAGGAAAACTCGTTTTGTGGAATGAAGAAAAGAGGCTTGGGTACCTCCACAAAGTCGCCACGACGCTGATTAGTTTATAAACGAAAGTAATAGCCCAAGCCAGGAAAAGCTCCCCCACAGCGGCGGGGAGACTCCTTGGGCTCAACCGCTACAGCCAACTCCTGTTCTGAGAGAAACAGCGCTCGTGTTTAGCACCCTTTTTACCTTAACACTGGATCTGCCGGTCTGGGCCTCTGCCTCCATGCTCTGGCTGTTCTCCCTCTTGTCTTTCTTAGAGGAATTAGTCCTCGCCTCATAAGTGGATGTGTTGTAGCATTTAATGAATAATCCTGGGACGGGGTTGCCTTGCTGCTGTTGAGACATGGTTGTGTTGGTCTGGTGAGGGAAATTGTACTCCTCAGACTCATTGCTACTGTGACAGATCACTCTGCTGTCAGAGAGGTTGGTGCTTGGAACACAGCCCATGCTTTGTGGCCACCTGGGGAACACTTCTAAATTGTATATATACACGTGTATATATATGTATATATATCTTTCCTTCCCGTTGATATTTTCCCCCTGCTTAATTTTTTTGTTAACAGGTTGAATCTCTCTCCTGCGTCTCCGCTACACTCTGAAGCATTGCCATCGGTCCCTTCTACACCACCAGAAACGTGTCTGTTCTCCTCGTCCTCCAGGAAACAGGTCCTTTTATCTCAATCTCAGCAGTGGACTGGGGAGCTGGAGGGGAGGGAAGGGGGGAAATCAAGAACCGGTCGACTTCGTCTTTTCACAGATTATTATTAATTTGTCTAAGCCATCTGAGAATCTTGGTAAGGTTTTCTTTCCTTCTGGAAAAAGCGGACACAAAAAAAAAAAAAAAAAGGAAAAAATACCAAAAAACCCCCAAGCCCCAAACCACACACACCCCGACGTCGGCTCGGCGCTCAGAGCGGCCGGGGGCACGGCACCATCTCCTCCCCTGAGCCCGGAGCACGGCGCATTTTCCACCCGGGCTTGCTCCGCGTTACCGATTAACCCGGGACCGGGCCGGGGGCCGCTCCCCACCTCCGCGTACGCGCTCCCGCCGAGCAGCGCTCAATCCTCGCGGTCCCGCTCGGCGCTGCGCTGTGCCGGGGGTGCGCTTTGGGGTGTGCTTTGGGGCCAGAAAAAAAAAAATCAACGATTTATTAAAAAAGAACGGCGAGGACCGAAACCCGCCCGGCCGCCCCGGGGAGCCGGCTGCGCTCCTCTCGCCGCGCTGGGCACGTCCCGCGCCGCCTCGGTCGCGGGCGGGCGGGTGGCCGCCGCGGGGGTGACATTCAGGTTCCCGTCGTCGGAAGGAAGGAAGAGCCCCCCGTCAGGCGGCAGCGGGGCTCTCCGGCCGCCGCAGCGGCATCCCGGCTCAGCGCCGCGGGGCAGGGGCGGGCCGGG